>JBCAUI010410285.1:3430-14294 GCA_038406195.1 Haplosyllis anthogorgicola | reverse complement strand
GATTACCCAATCTGAATTGAGATTTTATGTAAAAATGTCCCAAATTTGCCTCCGTCCCAAATTACCCTCCGTTCCTCGATCAACTGGTGCATCTTAACAGGGTGAGTTTCAACAAACATATGTTACTTACTAGACGCTTAAAAACGTGTCTTATCTCTTTACCTTTTTGCTTCATTTGATATTAACATTGTCCCGGTGAGGATAAACAAAAACACAAAATTTCAGCAACTTTTTATGAAAGAACCTGGGTACAGCCGGAAGCGGAATTTTGCTTTGGTAACGGGAACCAGGCTGATGGAGACTGATTTTTTCAAATTAATTTAAATAAACAGTGTATTGTAGCATGTAAATGGTATGTATAACAGTTATAAAACATCATCCTGTTGTATAATCTTGAATTCAGTAAAGCTTTGTCCAACAACTATGGACAAACCTTCAATAACATTGGAAGTGCGTGGAAACCTTTCATTATCGCCCACCTGTATTCCTAAATTATTTTTTGTGGGAACTTAATAATGTTTTATATCAATATAAGGAGTACCGACGCTTATTTCAGGTCTTTCTCGTTAGTGTCGGATAGATCTATCCACGCATTAATGTAAAATGCAGCATCCATGGTAAGGTTACGCGCCCTAGACATCATCTATGGAAACGCACAAGGTGTCTACCAAGCAGGTGATTTAGTACATGGGCATGTCGTACTAGATTGCTCAGAACAACTTAAACTTAGAAGTAAGTAAATTTGATAAAATGTTATGATATTCTTTATCAAAGGGAAAACCTAGTCATTTTACTGACGACTGATGCACTTGTCTTGCATGTGGTTGTTTTGATTGTGTTTATTTGTTTACCTTTTCACTTTATAGGCATATTTATAGAATGTCAAGGCAAAACTAAGGTTCACTGGGACAAATGGATGTTACGTGATAATTCCCGTACTTACTATGAATGCTACAGGGCTGAAGAATGTTATTTCAAGAAGGAAATAGTTCTATATGGTGCAGGTTTGTACGTTTCAATGAGATCATGTAACAGTGCAAAAAATATAAATATATTCCTCACCCGTTCTGTGTTGCAATAGATAAATTGAAAAATAAAATAGAGTACTGATATATAAATACTTTGTAATGAGTAACATTTACAATTAACTGGTCGTACAAACGAAGTTGAGCCATTTCTGTTTTTCAATAATTTAAGGTCCAGGAGGAACCCCAGTTGTCCATCCCTCTGGCAGGCAGATTTATCCATTTGAGTTTACGTTGCCAGAAGAGCTACCGTCGTCGTTTGAAGGAGCCCACGGCTACGTGAGATACTTCTGTAAAGTTACCGTTGAGCGGCCGTGGAAGTTTGACCAAAATGTAAAGAAAGCTTTCTCGGTTTTAAGTCAGCTGGATCTTAACAGGGAAGCAGCTGTCAGGGTGAGGGAAAGAAACAGTTACTCATTTAGCAATTGTGGCATTTTTACTGTTATTGCAATGACTGAATTCGGTCTGTTCAATGAATGAAATGCTATTGTAAAACTTAACGGCTTTTGAATACACGTATAATCATCTGTATCCTATTACATTCTTTACAGGCACCAATACAATTTGATAGACAAAGTCCTGTGAACTGCTGCTGTTGTGTGTCTGGAAGTGTGTCTGCAAAATTTCATTTGGACCAGAGAGGTTATGTGCCAGGTCAGAACATACTCATCAACGCTGAAGTTCATAATGCATCAAATACCACAGTTACCAGATCTAAAGTCATCTTATGTCAGGTAAGCACTTAACTTATTGACATCACCCAGTAAACTTGTTCTGTATTCAGTATACCACAGTAACTCGGATTTATCCCATTTCTGAAAGCGAATGCTTCTTAGTTATTACTGATTCTGTTTGTATTTCAGCATATCAATTTTTATGCACTACATCAAGGACTACACAGTACAGGATTGAATGTATCATGCTTGGGAAAATTAAAGCGTCACACAACATCAAGAATTGTCAAATGCATTATGAAAGGAGAGATTCCTCCTGGCCAAACGGAGAACTGGGATAATGAACCATTGCAAGTTCCTTCATTACCCCCGTCGAGGCTGGATGGCTGCAAAATTATTGAAATTTTCTACACAGTTACAGTACGTCAAATAGACATACATTTATGCATTTATAATTATTGTTGTATGATTTTAGTATCTTAGAACGTTGCAGTGATTAGCAGAAACATTAACATTATGTATTGTTTAATTATTTCTAAGAAAATTACTGTTTTCAGTTCTCAGTAGAACCAAACTGGGGAGGTAAAGTACAGATTTCCACTGAAATTATCATCGGAACTATTCCTCTAAGACAAGTCATTATATGCCCACCATCATACAGTTCAGCATTGCTTGACCGACGACCATCAACACCACCTCCACCGTTTGAAGCTGGATACACTGAGTGTTTTGGCGTGTTCATGGATGACATTCGTAAGCAGCACATATTCGTGTTTTATATCTTTTAATGGAACTAACAGAAATATCACATATTGCTCGTCCATAGCATGATTTTGCCGATTGTTTGTAGTATGCATGTTCTTATTTTCTTTTCACACAGCACCTCCCACTTATGAAGAGAGCGTTTTTGGAATCGTGGAATTCCAAGACGAGGAAGAAAATGAACCACTTCGTTACACTCCAATGTATACATTCTACAATTGGGAACAATTGACACCGACGAGGTTTTTGAGCCAGTCGAGTCTCAATCATACAGAAGAACACGTTGAAGGAAACAATGACAATAACACTTTACAAGTAAATGCAATATCTTTGTCAGTCGTAATCCAAGCAAAGACTACATATATTAAAAGTTTTGGTTACCGCTGGAGCTGGAGTATGCAGGAAGACATTGCTTTTCGATGTGTCTGTCAAGCTTGAAATTTTAAAGACTTCGAGATATCGACTTAACTAGAAGACATGTCTGTACACTGAGCTGACACTTGTGCAATCCATGATGACAGTAACATCAGTGTGAAATTGGTCTGATGAATTTTAGTAACTCTGTTTTAATTTTTTGGCATGAATGTAAATGATTTAGATTTGGACATGAAACATTAGTAAGCTTATTTATAATCTCTCGTCCAACATAAAGCTCACTACGATATGCATTATAGTTGTTGTTTCTATTATTTTTGTTTAGGTTCCTTTAGTGACACTGCCAGTTCCACGTCTGGAACGCCACGCTGATACGTACAATGACGCCGAATGTGCCACGATCACAATACAGGTTCCAACACTGCCAAACTACTCCTCAAGATCAGCATCAAGGTCACCAGAACCAAGGTCACCCGAGGTCAGTTCAATCGGTAGTAGTTATCAAGGAAACTCGGCAGTTTCGGAACCACCAAGACAAACGATACGACGCGGTTCGATGGTGGATAGTGATGCAAGTAGTGCCAAGGATGTTATCATGCACAATGGACATATTTTGCTGATGGCCAAGGAGAGTGATGCGAGTTATCAAAGTCATGGAAGTGCGAGTGACTCTTTGCAGTTATCAGAAGATCTGGCAATACATGTTCCACTCTTTGCCAAGAGAAGTGATGCAGGGAGTCAGGATAATAGCGATTCCTTGCATTTCTCTGATGACTTTGACGATACAGTTGACATTGAGCAGAACAGTCAGGAAACGCCACTTATTAACAAAGTCGAGAGTGTGGCCAACAGCACTCACGTTGAAATAGGCAACAGATCAACCAAGGACGTAACTGTTACGGAAGAGTATCTCCCTCTTGTCGCAAGTGATAAATCGACCAAAAGGGAAAGTGATACACAACTTGATGTTTCACGACAATCTCAAGACAATGCTGGGCAAGGCAAGTTACTGCTTGACATACCAAAGGTGCACAATTTTGCTTCAGACGGCCCGATGTAAAGAAGGACTGGCAACGTAGTTGTTGTTAATCGATAAATTCGTGTTTCTACAATGCAGTATGTTGGCAATAGAAAATAGGGATGCATTCTTGTTTATATCTGTAACATGAGAGTTCGACCGACCAGCAAGCATTTTAATTTTAATGGACATAACGACTAAATTCAGTAAAACAGGTATTTTGTATGAGATTCACCGAATAACAGGCGGATAAAGTTAAATTTATTCGCCTATGATGTTACTAAGGACAGTAGCGATTCATCCAAGCCAGTCGAACTCTTGCCACCGTAAGATCAGTTATGTATATTTATGGCTGTCTAAATGAACATGTTTTGAATCTATTGTGTAGTATGAATGAACTTTCTTGTGCGTTTAGAGTTGAATATTTTGTTTGTACATGTGCACGTTTGTGGTGTTTGTTGGACATGTACCCAATGAGTTTGAAGGCACTCATTACATCTCTCTGTATATGCTCCCTCCTAAAGTGCCTTTGGTCTCATGCACCCACCACGATTCACAATGCAACCCGGCAAGTCAAGTGAACACATACACATTGCTTCTCTTACCCAGCCATGTGAGAAAATTTATTGATATGTCATGTAGATATATGTACAGGATTGTAAAAATGCAAGTTGCTTTGGGGAAGCAGAAGTAAATCCTGTAAATACATTCAGAAACATCTCCGCATTTTACCGTAAATCGCAATGGGTGTTTGTGACTTTTGTACTTCCTTTGCCAAAAATTGTTTGATCTTGCATTTGGTAAGTACCGCTTACACTTTACTTGGGATATTCCTTCCTTTAAGAACTCTGATTTATCGAGGCATTTTAAGAGCAATGTTTATGGGTGCTAAAGTAACCTTAGATATAGACAGAGTGTGGTAGTTGTAAAAAGACTAGAACGAGAGTTTCTAGACTTCGGATATGATTTATTAACTCTGGTACAAAATACATGTAGTCTCATGAAAGGTGCAAGTTGAACTGAATAATTAAAGATGGCTACTAATGATGCTAATGCATAACTCTAATTAACCAATAGGATAGTCTGTAGACTGTCACATGACTTGCAGGTGCAGGCAAAGGCGGGAAGCCTGTGGCACCCCTGGCATTACCTCTAACTGCAGTCTCTAGACTGCAGCACCCCTGGTGGTAACTCTGGTGGTAACTTTAACCGAAGTCTCAAGTCCTTTAACAAAGGTTAAATAAAGGAACAATGAGACGTGGCTCTTTTTACCATTTTGGCTTTAAACCATCTAGAGCTCTTTAATTATTCAGGGTTAGTATGACAGAATTGTATTACAGAATGTGACATTCTTAATATTGCATTTATCAAACCCACATTTAAGATCAATATTCCACAAAAAGACTAAAAAAAAGTTTGTATAGTACTATGTGTTACCGCATGTGAATTTAGGAACCACAGATGGACATAGACGCCACGCTTGCAAGTTTACAGTTTTAATTGTCTGATGGAAATACTTTTCGCTAGTGAATACGAAAAGAAATTTAAAGAATTCAATTCTGACACATTTTAATGAAACGTTTTTTGGGACTACTCGGGCAGCATGTGAGGTCTTGTAATGTTGAAAAATGGACAGGGGCCAGGGGTGCCTGGCATTCAAAAGAGTAGTTGCCCACGACCAGTTGGCCAGTTGACATCTGACCCATTACAAAGAGCCGACAAGGCCTTCCGGGTAAAAAGAGTAATTTAAAATCTTTCCTTTAAACATGTAACTTATATCAGGCTAACTAATCATAACAAATAACTTTACACACGGTATGTTGTGAGAGGTACTTTTAAGAAATAACCCCATTGATCTTGTCACATTAATGTCCTTTATGCATTGTGATACTTTTTTGTATTACACATTAATTGAACGAGTAGAATAATTTGTAAACCTTTCATGTATGATGTCGATGTGTTGTTATATTAGGAGTCGATAACTGTACAATATAACAGAGAATTGCACACAACAAAATATTGAGGACAAACATAGGTCTAAATGGACCTCAGCTGGCTCATTAGGCAAAAAAATGACAATTATATTAGTGCAATATCACGTGGATACAAATATAGAAATTGTGAAGATAGAATCAAATTCAAATAATCATCATAAAGATGGTCAACTTTTTCACAGAATTGTCTGGAATGGCTAGAAATGCATTTTCCCAAGTCTGGGGTGGGGGGGGGGGCGTGGGGTGGGAGGGGGGTCCTGGTCAACTTTTTGCAATGGCTGCCCAGAACACAAACCTAGATTTCGTCCAATACATAGACCCTCATTGCCATTAGTCATGAGGGTCAATGAGACACTTAAATATCCTAAGTTGATAAATCTCGTATATATCCTTGCGGGTTGACAGCTTAAGTTTACAAATACGATCAAATTGAAATCGCAAACTGCTTTATACAGTCACACCTTGTTTGTCCGACCTCATCCGTTCCCTCCAAATATTGGCTGGTTTATGAGATATCCGGATTAACAGTATTAAAAATCAATGGAAAAAGAAAATTTGTTCCCAAGGAAACATGGACGGAAAGTGAGGGTTTCCGGATTACGGGGAGCGGATAAACGAGGTCGAACTGTATTTACAGGTACGAGACAGGGTAAGCAACTTCGGTGAAGACGCACTAAAGGCGAAGTGTAAAAATTACATGTACCATGTCTCCATCCAACCAAAACAAAAATTTGGGGGTTTTTTTGTGTACGGGTGTGTCGTCAGTGTCATTTACGGGTCATACGACACCTTGATACACTTAACGTGTGCTGTATGAAGAAGCAGATGGAAAGTTTCAACTTTCTGAGACAGAAGCAACCCGTCCCATAATTTGTCTGGGGCAGGGGCATGACTGAAAATTTTAGTGGCTACAGGTCTCTCGTAATATTAAGTACAAAAGTGGGAAAAGTACCATTTGAATTTTGATATAACTTCGGTGGCATCCTAAACAGGTACACAGATCTATCTTTATGATCTGTCTGCAAGAAAAAAATCGTGCACAGCTGCTGTGTCACAAAAGGGATTTCATGTGAGTCTGTTCCAGTCAGGTCACAATGACCTATTTTCCTCAATTAATAGATCTTAACGACATCGCTGTATGTTGCGCAATTTACTCGTCTTCACTATTTATGGTGTATAGCATCTTTTCTTGGAACAAATCATTTGTGCGTATCCAAGTTGCATGTAATCATTGTAATGACAACCATCACATTTGTCAATTTGAATTGGATCCAGATCTTCTAAACAAAACTATCGCCGTAACTTGTAGGACTATTGTACACTTCTTGGCTTTGCAATCCCAATATGATAATCTGCTGTCATTGAGCTCAGGTCGCATGGCCCTATCTTTAACAGATATCCCCGCAATGGCACCATTCCTTTTTAGGGAAACAGTTTCTCCCCATGAGAGAATGACCCTCATAAAATAATTCAGTACTAATAATTCGCCCTTTGTGCCTGCAATGGGGGAGGACAAAAAAGTACTTGGTAAGCATACCACAATATGCAAACTAGTGCTTCCCAATTTGGTCATACAAGTCTTAAGTAGCTACTTCAACAATACTAGAACATTACTAACCACTTTCCAACGTGATTCAACAGTTGATTCGAAGCATATTTGCGGATTAACAGCTTTAAAAGTTATTTCCAGACATGTTCACCAAAAAGACATGGCCGCTGTTCGAGTGCGCATGCGCGAAGTGACGCGTACTACTTTGCTTCACTAACACTAAAGTGTTATGGAAGGATTCCCTCAGTGAGGCAGGAAAGTCCGTCATGTCGAGGAGAAAGCAGTCTCATCCAAAGCCTGTCAAGCGTGAGTATACAGTTACTTTACATAATTTCAAAGCTGGCATTGTTGTTTATCCATTGGAGTACTTTTGCACATCTGGAGCCACACTGTTAAGATAGATAACAGCTGTTTAAATTTAGTGAAAAGTCATCTTCTGCAGAAGTGGGAAACTGCAGTTTCTTTTTAGGGTTGTCAAATTTGAAATTTATTTAAGAGAAAGAGGAAAATAGAATAGTCATTGAAGTTTCAGTGAGCAGACACCAAAGTTGTGTTGCATCTATGTACTTTATAATTAACTTTTAAAATGTTGTTGCTTGTATACGTTTCATTTGAAGTTTGAAGTTTTGACATAAGATGAAACCATCCCTAAGAGCTGAGGACTCGGCCGTCGATAAAAATAAACAAAGCCACGTGCATTTCTAGAGAGGTGTTAATTCTTCTTAAAATTGTCCAATTTAAAATAAAACATATTTTAATGGTGTGATTTAGCAGCTCTAAAACTGCTGTTGATTTTGCTGGTTCCGTTGGTAATATTAGTGGGTTTTATCAGACTGCATATCACAGTCTGCCAACTGGCTGGCCCAGATCATTTTATCTGATCTCAACATTGTGCAGGCTTTTCCTTATCTAGCTTTGCTATCTCACAGCAGGGAAATAGAAATCTTATCTTGATAGACAACCGCTCTATTCCATGTTTTAACCAGCTCTAGTAGAATTAAATTGAAAAAAAAGAGACGAAAATATCCACTTTTATAATTGGGTTTCGTTTCTTCTCTGGAGATTTGTGTGTAATGTTAGATTTTTATCATTTCTTTCAACTAAAAACCGTTCGAGAAAAAAGCTAATGTAGTTAATGGGTTACATTTTCAATATATGAGATTATGATCAGCACTCGAGGTTTAAAATGAGATAGGAATCGGACTTGGCATGTCTGGTGCTCTCATGCATGTCGTTTTAAAAATAAAAACTAGAATATGATTGAATTACATAGTCAAAGCCTAAAAAGATCTTTTGGCACAAATAGCTAGAACAAACAAATGTTGGGCCGTTCTGGGGGTCCGAAAAGGTGGCATATGAGGAAGTCAGATGCGATACATAATAATATCAGTGATGGCATGAGCTAAGCTTATCTCCGAAAAACACATCCCAATTTCCAGTGCTGTATGATGGTATCTATGGGGCGTATTTTCCCTTTTCATCTGCTAAGGCTCTCTCTCCCGAGATGTGTGGAGATTTTGTTCAGTGCTTCTATGATAGATTGTTGGGCCGAATTAATCCATTAGAAGAAGATGGTGCAGAAGATAGCCGGTGATAAAGTAGAGAGATAAGAGCTGCTGCTTATCATCCCCTGAATGTCCTTGTGTAATTAGAACGTGGAGCTTTGCAATCTGCTTTGGCAGAGATAATCATGCTCGATTGAGGAGACTTGTGTGATCAATGCGTGCTTCTGTGCACACGAGATCCCTGTATACAGCCTGATAATGCAAGATAAATGGTGTGTTTAACCTGCTTCTGCTGCAGATGATTTCGGGAATAAAAAAAATATAAAGAAGAGAGAACGGCTGAAACTGGTGGGCGATAAAAAAGCGCAATTGTCAAGAAAATGCTTTTCATATTGTGTAGAGCAAGACTATCTAGCGCATCGCGTGGCCTATATGAGGCCTTTTTTAGTCCCTTATCTGCCCAGACCAAATGGTCTCCGAATGCAAATTTTACATCAATCATAGGTCATCCTTCATCGAGTATTAATAAAATTTGGGCTCTCTTTGCTATCTGTGTGTCTATCCAGCTTCTTTTGTTATCAGCGAACAACTGGAGTCTTCACGTTTATAGAAGATTGGATCGGTAGGACTCCAGCATAGCGAGATTGCAAGAAATCTGAAATGTTCTACACCGGCGGTGGCTGCAGTTATCTAACCTTGCCGTCGGTATCTCTCCTACCTTAACTAATAACACCGCAAATACAATCTCATGCCATTTATTTTCAACCTCTAGTATACGTCTGATGCATGATTATGAATTTTGGGAAATAATATTTGATATTGCGAATAATAAGTTAACATTTCTAGATAGTAATTCTGGAAAGACTGAATAATTTCGCACAATGACAATAAATGTTACACAAAGCCCTTCTTTAAAAGGGGTTGTTAGATTATAATTGCCGCCGCACTTATAATCACAAAAAAATGGGAAAAATCACTTTTCTAAAGTATGTTACTGTGTTAGTGTAACATAATCCTCAAACTTTAAATAATGTGACCTAAAATTGTACTGATGACTATCATTCATTCGGCCAATAACACAAAATGTAAGACCGTTTTTGACTTCAACAGAATATGAGTCATTAACAAGCACAGTAAAGCACAGTTCTGTACGGAGAATTTAATTCGCGTCATCGTACGAATAATCCAACTTGTAAATTTGAAAAAAGGAGAATAACAAGATAAAAATGGCGGAAATTACCAGGACAAACTTTGACATGAGTCAAGGGTAAATCAGTTAAGTCATATTTATATCCCACGAGTTATGCATATAAAACATTTACATTATAAAATTCATCACATGTACGTACACATTTGAATGACAACTGAGATAGGACTGATAGACGAAGCAATGGTTTCGAGTTTGTGATAAGATCTCCAACAGGGACTGATGTAAGAGATAGGCGAGTTGAGTTAGGGTTTCTGAAATGAAAATCGGCAGTTGAAATAGAAGAATTGGGTGCAAATGTGAAACACACACAGAAGTGCAACCGAGTGGGAGCATCGCAAGGCTATGTGACCTGGGATGAAGATAATGGTCAAAGATTTTAATCGTTAAGAAACGAAGCTGTTACACTATGTGATATAATTTAAAGAGATATAATTGACGCCATCAATCAAAACCATTCATCAAATATTTGCTTGCTTAGATGTCAACAGATTTTTTATAATGTGTAGTTATTGAGATAAAGCTATGTAAGAGATGACTTAAGATACCTGCATCTTGTCATGTCAATCCTTGGTTCAATCTTTAACTCTGATCAAAACGTAGATTCAAATCAAAGTAATTAGTCGAAATCACGGGTTTTCATTAATTATTACAATTCAGGGGCGGATCCAGGCTTTCCCGTGGGGGGGGGGGCGCCACTCCTATTTTCGCCCAAAATTTAGCGGAAAGCACATGAAAACGAAGAAAATTTGGGC
>JBCAUI010410174.1:0-14295 GCA_038406195.1 Haplosyllis anthogorgicola | reverse complement strand
AAAGAAAGGTAAATATTCTAGTTATTAGCAAAAAACGCCTAAACATTACATTACAGGTAATTTAAATGGGTACTGATTGGGAGCGCTGCACTCCCAAATGTATCGAAAGGGTTAATGCATAATGTATGATGCAATTATGTTAATTTGTGCAATTAATACTGTTGATCACTTCCTGCAACCAAATTAGTAAGTACAAACACAATAGGGATAAAAGGGAATAGGCTGTGGTTGATATCAAAAGATACACAAAGTTATTCAGTTACCCTATCCTTAATTGTTTGTAGAACCATCAAGTTGTTTACACTTTATTGCCAAGTGTCTGGCTATTGTCTTTGATGACTATTGATGTGGGTGTGTCAGTCACTGCTTCTGCTGCAGGAGCTTGTTTTTGATGCATCTGGTGTCTATTGTCTGTGGAATGTGGCATGTTGCAGCCTATTCATCTGTGGATGTCAGCTGTATTGTGCCTGAGGATAAGTTGTTTACACTCTTGCATGGTTTATCAGCTTGGGTGCTGATACTGCTGCTGGAGCCAATCTGGGATGTTTGTTCAACTGTTGGTCATGGTGAAGTTTTGGGAACTGGGATGGCCTCTGTTGTGTTCACTGCATGTCTGGAACTCTGGTCACTTGAGAAACTGGAGTGTTTCTCCCATGGGGTTGAGGATTTTGGTCCCCAGCTGAGATAGCTTCCCTCTCCAGTAACCTCTTCCTTGGTCTGCTTCTGGGGCTGATCAGCTTGTCTTTCTGTGTGAATCAAATGCAGGTAACTCATGAATTTTAGTGGAATTCAGCAAGTTTTCTCTGGAATTGCCAATGTTTGTTGATGTTTTGGCAGAGTTAGATCTCTTTAAACATCAGTATAACTTGAGAGCAATTTAATTGAATGCTACTCTCATTGACTTTTGTTTCATTTGAGATTTTTCCTTCTTCACCGAATCCTTGTTACTTGCCCGGATGGATTCTCCACCAAATTTCTGTTGGGTCCCTTTTACTGTTGCAGTAGGAACCCAGAGCTGTGTATGTGTCACTGGGGTTGATGATTTACTTTGCTTGGCTATTATGTGAGTCTTTGGATCACATGGGCCTTACATTGGTAAGGATACTGTTGTCTCAAACTGGTTGACTTACTTGATGCTACTGTTGGCATTTAATGCAAGTAAAATCCAACAAGAGTGTCCAATGAAGTTTCCTTTGAATGCAATGTCCTTTTATTACTTGCTTCCTTGTGTTACAGTTGCACATGTAATATCAATAGTTCAAGTTGTACAAAATATTCTAAGTTCAATAAATACAAATCAAAGTCACATGAAACAGCATTACATGGTAGTAAAATGTAATTGTAGTAAAATCTGGAATTCTGCACAAATCTGAACGTATTAACCTTGTTACATTGGGCTGATATGAAGGTAAGCAAGGCTCCCATTGGTTGGTGCTCAGGTGCTTGAGCATCTTAGTTAAGCTGAGCTGCTATTGGTAGAACACAGTGCACACTGTACTGTGCATGCTACTAGTGCTGACACATAGTGGTAATGATAACAATACTGTGGGAGCTGATGATCCAGTGGTGGATCTATACCAAAGTAACACTGATGAATGGAACGTACATTTAATATGATAAATGGGACTGTTCAATATGCCACACTGTTTTATAGGATTTCCATGATGACACCACCTTACAGTGACATCAGCATGGTGATGCATTTAACATAACATCCTTTGAAGGTGATGTCACATCGACTGCACCCCCTGCACATGCACACACATTGTAATTGGGCAATGTTTCCAAAAATAGATTCCCCCTCCCAGGCACAGCTCAAGCATTGCCAAGGTAGTGGAAGTCAACATAGCCCTGCTGCCTAGCGCTGCCAACAAAGCATCACCAAGCACCGAGAATTTAGCTGAGAAAAGGGCAGCTGGACCCAGCATATCACATATATATCAGCACTTAGATATGGGACTCTCTGTTTCACCTGAAATTTGGCAGACTTTTATTAATAAAGTATTAAGTGGAATACCTATCAAAGGTAAATTACCTGGAAGAGGTAAAGTTCAAAAGAATTCTAAGTTGGATGGAAATTTGGAGAATGATGGAAAGAGACATCACCTAGCCATAATGGATGATATTTGTGTGTTTTCTAAGTTAGCTACACACAAAGAACACTTGAGTGATTTATTTAGAGCCTTGATTAAGAATGGATTGAAGATTTCACCTAAGAAATGTCAATTGTTCAGAAAGAAGTTAGTCTACATGGGACATAATATGTTAATAGAAAATAACATTCCATGTATGACTCCATTAATACCTAGGTTGGAAGCAATAGAGAAATTAGGTCCACTAAAGACAGCAAAGAATTGTAAACAATTCTGTGGAATGGTGAATTACATGTCTATGTATTTGGAGGAGTTGCAAAAGACTCTTATTCCAATATACAATTTAACAAAGAAAGGAATGCCATTTCATTGGGGTAAAGAAGAACAAGAGGCTTATGAGAAAGTTAAGAAGTAATCAGTGTCACCACCTATATTAGTAATGCCAAATTCAACAGGTCATTTTATTTTAGTGACAGATACATCAAAGATTGCAACTGGAGCAGCTCTTCATCAAGAACAGAAAGGTAGATATAGATTAGTAGGTTATTATTCAAAGAAATTACCTAATGCTTGTACTAGATAAAGTATTAGTGAACTTGAATTTACAGGATTGGTAGCATATATTTCAGCATTCAAGCACTTGCTAAAGAATGTAGAGTTCACAGTTTATGTTTGTCATTCAACATTGGTGCATATCTTGAAAGGGAAGAGAGAAGCAGCAACATTGAGATTAAAGAAGTTGTTAGAACAAATAAGTCAATATTCTTTCAAAATAAATTATTTGAAAGGTAAAGAGATGTACATCTCTGATTTCTTATCAAGACATCCTGATTATGATGAAGGTTCTCCTAATGAAATAATCCGTATTTCCTTAATGATTTATGAAAATGTAGGCCTTGCATCAAAAGATTTATTGAAAGATTTTAAGAATTCTGAAGATCTAGATAAAATCATATTTGATCATACATGTGACAAATGTATGATTGTTACAAGAAACAAAGCCAGAGATGTAATTGTTCCCCAGATGTATCCCTTAACTGGAGATCACAAGAGGCCTGAGCACAGTTCTAAAAAGTTTCTTATTGATCTTAATAAAAAGAAAGAAAAGGAAGAAAAGGAGAAAGAAAAGGGACAAGAAGGGGAAAACAATACAATTAAAATATAAATGAAGAATTAGAGAAAGAGAAAGAAAATGAGATAATGGAGCAAGAGTTGAAAGAATTTCAGGAGTTTAGAAATTTAGAAATTGATAATGAAGAGTTAGGGTTGAGAAATAAATTACCTTCTTTTGACTCAAGCAAAATTTTTGAATTGCCAAATATTTTACCAAATATTTTATTTTAAAGTTTCTTTTAATGGCACAATTGGCTTTAAGCTTGACCGAAGTCACGACACAAACAACGGATTCTTACACGGTAATTTGTTTTCTTTTATAAGTGATGTCAAGTTACATGCATTAGCTCCACAATGTGACAAATTAGGAATTGTCCAAATCCATTGTCAGCAGAAGATAATGTAAATGTAATTCTGTACTCCAGCTGGTAAGAAATAAAGGTAATTGCACAGTGTACCTGTTATAGGAAATAAGTCATCCCTCTAGAATCTTTATTTTAAAAAGACTTTTCATTCATACTTTTACCCAGTAATTCTCAGTCAATACCAGGAATGACAGCTGAGAAACAGTATTTAAGGCCAAAGAACATAGGTATTGAATAAATGAACAATGCTTTTCACCTGAATTATAGATGTAAAGGCAATTAAGACATGATAATCAAGGTTTTCCTAATTCGGTTTTTGCTAGATCTGACAAATCTGATTACTTTTATAATTTCAGTACAAATTAACAAAAGTGCGACACAAATAATTTATTCCAATTCTTCGCTATCATACATGATTTAATTGCAATAACAAACAACACATGTCCTACCTTGTATGAATTATGATGTCAACTAAATCGGACAGTAGAAGAATTCATGTCAATCCGATATCTATTACTTTGTCAAGTAAGTAATTTTCGACAAAGTAATACATATCGGATTGACATGAATTCTTCTACTAATCAAACTACAATGTCCGAGTGGAATCTCTTTAACCAAATCAGACAGACCTGTCAGACCTGACGGAAACGCAATTAGGAAAAACCTCCATTGTCCTTAATACATTTCAGGAGCTCACAATGTTTAGCTGCTCTTATATTATTATGTTGTGTATTTGGACATCACAATTCTGTAACTCACAAAGTCTACAATTATCTGATAAAAGCTATAAAATTTGGATGAGCTATGCTGAGCATGGGTTACAATTATGTACCTCAAAGGTTAATCTGGCTAGCAAGTCTATAAAGGAACACGAAAAACAAACTGTGGAATGCGTCATGAATTTTGTCAAAATGATCCAAAAATTCAGATGACGATCACTACTATTCAGATCAATGGGTTTTGCCCATTCATAACCAGGCGTTATAGAGACAGGGAATTCCCGAAGTATGGAAATGACACAGTGTTGGAGTTCCCTCATCGGAAACCAATGGGACAGGAGTGCATCACTGTGAAGTACAAGAAGTACCAAAGTATCTCATACCAGCTCAACACTAGGAGTATCGAATCCAAAAAATTGTTTAATAAGTTAATATATGCGTTCAAAACAAACTCCCTGTTTGGTTTAAAAGTTACTTTTGAAGTGTTTTTATTGTCTGATATGTGCGCAGTTTATGATCAGCGAACGATGGCTGGTTCTCCTAGATGCTCTACTGGTACTGAACATGTTTTGTTTCACCAAAGCGGACAGAATGGACTGTATTTCTGTATGAAGAGACCTCAATGGTCTGTTTACACTAAGAATGTAGTTACTATTGAGTACACAATATGTAAACTGTGCATCAACTATAAATCTACAGTCGTTTTCATTTACCAAACCATAAATCGTTATGTCAAACTGACGCTAAAAGATGATTACAATCACATCTTCTACGGACGTTCTAGGGGAACTCTATTATATACCTCTTTTGCAAACAAAAGGGCCAGATATGCAATGACATTTTATGTCAGAGCCCAAAAGTATCAGCACATTATGATACGTAAAATATTTGACAGGGCTGTGAAGGTTTCCTTATTGGATGATTTAAATCATGACAGAATATCAAAGGAAATACCAAGAGATTTTGAAGGAATAAACATGGAATATTTCTATTGTTCTGTGCTGGTATTAATAGAAAACCGACCTTGGTTTGACACTGTAACATTTGACACTTTCACTGAATATGACTTCATCGATTCTAGAATAGATGTTATTCGTTTTGGGAATAAGCTGTCAAATACGTCATTCACATCTGATTCATGTAAAAGAAGCAACACATGTCAGAAAGTGTATAATATCAGCAGTTTTAAGAATGAATATTTTGAAATAAGTATAAAACAAATGACATACACAGGGTGGAAGTTGAGGTCTTGTTTGTTTGGGGGAGTCAGTTTTTACGAGATGGATGAAGGTTCATTACAAGAAACTTTGACCTTATGCGACAATTACACAAATTTTGAGGAAAGATTTTCAGAAAACACTTATAAAAACTACACTCACCAATACTTCAAAGAAAAAACTTTTTCTCTTCTGGCACCATTTATCTCAGCTACAAAATACGTTATTATGTCATTCTATCTTAATCTACATGATTCCCTAAACGCGACATTTGATCTGACTTTGAGCAAATGTCGAGGAATATTTGTGAATCCCTGTGTACGAGGAGTAGAGCTTTGGTGGCAAGAAGAAACGTTACCTATGTCACTTGGAGACAAGTTAATTAATTATGATAGTAAAGACGAAATAGATTACAGTGACCTTTGTATTTCCCTTCAGTTTGATCTGAGATTTTTGCCAGGCAGGGAAAGGAGCTATGAAATGATATATATTCTGTTTGGATGTACAAAGAGCATTTTCACGGCAACAGTAAATGACCGAGTGTGTGGAGCACATCTGACATATTTGCAGGTGTTTCATGTCTCCAGTTACATCCCTGTACCATTTACTGAACTCTATGAATTGGACTCATTTATGTTCTCTAGCACCTTGACGACACAGTTACCTCTGGACTTGTCATCTGAAAGGTCGCAGTGCCGTAAAACAAGAAAACTTTGGTACTACATGGAAAGTGATAATCGAAACAGAGCTTTAGATTTCTATTCCACATACCACAATGTTTCCCAATACACCAGCAGTGTTCACTGGTTCAAAACTAAAATTACAGTGAAAGACCGAAGATTAAAATTTTTAGGTGATAATTTTTTTAAAAGAGTCAAACCACTTTCAGAATCCACCAGCATATTAACAATTACATACTTTAAATGCAAGAGTTTCCCCTTGCTCTCATTTACAGGTCACACCATGCTAACTCCACCTCATATGAACGTAACATGCCTTAGGAATCTAGTTAAACGTTTGGCAGTTCCCAATATCTTACTGAAATTGTCTGTTATTGGTGAGCTTAAAATGACCAATTGCTCAGTTGGACATGTCAAGATTAATACGTTGTTATGTAACAGCGAACAGAGTGCAGAGAGATATGTTCGAAAATGTGCTGGAAAACATAAAAAAGTCATGCTCACATGGTCAGTGGATCTGTCAACTGATCTGCTGCTCTCGTCAAACAAAGGACACTTGGTAGAACTTCCTGGAGATGTGATTGATGCCAACTTTGTAAGTTCTCCCAATGACTGCTGTCTTCACCGGTTATGTTATTTAAAATACAGCTGGGATTATAAAAGAAAGTTAGCAATCAGATATGATCATCTCCAAAACTTTCTTTCACGAAGAAAATTTCGAAACACAACAGTTGCACATACTTGGCATGAAGCCAACAAGATGTGTTCAGATCGAGGAAAACATCTCCCCAGTTTTGTGTCAGAGACAGAAACGAAAAATGAAGTTGCATTTTTGAAGTCGCCATCCAATTTCACACTGATAAAATACTTTTTCATCGGAATACAGAAACAGGTAGTTAAAATAGTGAGTTTTCATCTTGTACGAGAGATGTAACATTACATTGACAGAAATTACATTCACAGTGCTTACATTGATGTTACAAATGGATGTAATGAATGGAAGTAACAGTTGTCAAATGGTGGGCAGGAGGTAGTTGGGCGATTCACACTTAACTTGTAATATACTCGCAGTATGTTATTTAAATGCATATTAATAAAAGTGTTCCTTTCAGGCAAAGAGAAGCAGTTTTACATGGACTGACGGGAGACCTCTTGGGATACAGATGTGGGGTCCACCATTCTCTCTACCTCAGCTTACGGGGAATTCCTTTGTGACGCCGCATAAATCAGGTTAGCACTAGTGGTGTCATTTTTTGTCTGTCATTCTTCTATTAAAATAACAACTAGAGACAGGTGCCATCTTACCAGTCACCAGGAATGACTGCAATGTGCTTTTCTTTTGTTAATTACACCAATGAAATAATTACTTCCGGGTCATTTGGACTCATTATCATATCCTTATCATAATTAATTCAACATGTCAGTCACACTGGCACTTAGCAGACCGAAGGTAAGCTGGGAGACTAATATCAGGTGTGTTTGTTTGTATTTAGTCAAGGGGGCAACACAAGGTCTAGCCAAGGCCAACTACTTAATTGTGATAATTGGCTTAATTGATTCGGAAGTAATCTTTTTATTATATTAGTGTTGCTAGACTGGTGCAATTTCCTGCTCCGATGTAGCTCTCTGTGCATGCTCAAAGATGGCAGTATTCATAAGGCTGTGTATGTCACAGACAGTACACGCCATCTTGAGCACTATGCTTATATTTTATTGCACTGTTTTACACACTTATTTGCACTGTTTGCACAGTATACCAGTGCCATTACCATACAAATTACAGAACTCTATTGTTTCAAAAAGATTAAATAGTATTTTTGTCCTACTTTATGAAGTAAACACATCATAAAGAAAACAAAAAAACACTCAGGAAATTCTTTACAATTTCACACATCATTTCATTAAAATAGGGACAAGTTCTATGTCAAAATTGAAGGACTTAAGTGTGTTAAAACTAATATTATTCATTTTAGAACAACAAGCTTTTGACTGGAAAACACATGCATTGAACCGCAATAAGTCATCAGAGATTTGTGGAATCATGTCCGTTTCTAACCTGATGTATCCACAGTGGCATCTTGTGCCTTGTGATGCCAAACTAAACGTGGATATTTTATGCTCCAGAAATCATACAAAATGCAATAATCGGTATTGGAATAAATGTGCTAGAAGCTCGTTTTTGGACATTGTGGATCTCTGTCCAGAGAAACACATTTTATTTCAAGATGAATGTTACACACTGACCAGACAAAGAACTGAACATTCCATTTACAACAGTGAATTCAAGAAGCACTTTATTCCCAATAAAGACTTTTCAAGTTTCATGATGAGATTTGGCATAATACTTGAGTACATCAGTAAAGTAAATAAAGCTAAAATTGTTTTTGCTTTTCCCTCCAACAATGTCAGCAGCACATTTAAATCATACCCCTATATTTTAGATGACATAGCAAAAAGTGATACCAATATACAATTCTACAGAAAACACCAGCACAGTCAGGTGAATGGGTATGCCGAACAGCTTACCAGGGAAAATACCAGGAGATTAACATCATTATTTATGTATAAATGTCAGAGCACTATAACTATAGACATGATACAGGACAGCATGACTACATGCCCTGATCATAATTCTAACAATGTTATAAGATGTCTTGAGAATGGCAGAATCCAGAGTTATTCTATGTGTCACCTGGTGGATGGGCTTAAGCTTGGGTCATTTATGATAGGAATTCCCGATGATGCAACTCAGTATTATGAGTATGATGAACTCAGAGAATCAATGGTCAAAGTAGAAAATAAATTTCAGAGCATATTCTTTGTAAATAAGATCCATACAAAGAGAAAACTGAGTAAGCAGCTACTTAATAGTTACCATGTCTATAAATGTAACAGTGGTGAATATATAACCTTAACAAAGTTGCATAATGGTGTTGAAGATTGTCCAGATGGTGATGACGAAACTGACCTATATTGTTTCATGAATGGTCAGATGGTAAATGACTCATTTTGTAAAACATCTTGCTTGAGGCCAAAGTGCACATGTCCTCATCTGTATTATCAGAAGCCTCATGGTGGATGCTCCCCATACCGCAAATTGTGTAATCAGGAAAGTGGCTGTTCACTTCAAGTACAAAATATTATAAATGCCATACAAAATACAGATATGAGATATTTTTATGCTGAAAATATTGTTATGAAAATACAGCATGGACAAGAGGTCATACAAACACGCATCAATAACACACTAGTTTACCCTGATTGCAGTGAGAAAGAGTTGAGCAATATTATTAATTCCTTTATTGCATACAATTGTCCAAATGATGATGAAATTCAATGCACTTATGGATGTTCTAGATGTTTTTCATTATATAAACTATGTGTATATGAGTTGGATCAGTATGGCAATTTGATGCACTGTCCAAGTGGAGCACATTTGAAAAATTGTGAACAGATGCAATGTGATAATATGCTAAAATGTTTTGTACATTACTGTGTACCCTACAGGTAAAGTAGTTGCTTCCTAAAAGATTTTAAGTTGACTGCCTACATATTTTATTTTATGTCAAATAACTTACATTGTATTGTTTACCTATTTAGCCTTCCTTTTAATTTAGATACATATGTGATGGAATATGGCAATGTCCACTTGGGGATGATGAGCATTTTTGCAAATGGTATACATGTAATGGATTGTTTAAATGTACTGAAACAAATTCTACAGTTTGTTTGCACCAAACTTCAATCTGTGATGGTGTCAAAGACTGTATTTCAGGAGAAGATGAATATTTATGTGACCTACCGAAAGAGTGCCCAGAAAACTGTCAGTGTTTAATGTATGCCTTTTCATGCAATAATTCAAAGGCACAGTCCTTGTTTAGTTTTTTTAACAATAATACTGTGTTTCTAAAATTATATAATGTTTTAGCACAATTAAAAAATCATATAAAATCATCTGAAATACCAAAAAGTACTGTTGCTTTCTACTGGACACATTCAAGTTTAAAAGACATTTGTATTTCACTAAATATTTCATCATTTTCTCTACAAATTCTTGATTTCTCTTTCAACAAGATTATCAATATTAAAGATAACTGTCTATGTGGTAACCAAAGATTAAAAACACTCTTACTCAATAACAATCAAGTAGAGTATCTTGAGCCTTTAGCATTTGCAGGTTTAACAAAACTAATTATACTTGATATATCTTGCAACAAAATGAAGGAATTATTTTCTTTTCCATTCAGAATTCTGGATCTGTGTGTATTGAACATGAGTCAAAATCTTTTTGCAAAGTTCTATTTAAATTTCCAAAGTGATATAAAAGTTAACATGATTTTAACCAATGATTATAGAATATGCTGTTTAATGGCATCAACAGATGTTGTATGCATGACTAAACCACAATGGCCTAAAAGTTGTAAAGTAATGTTAGATACTCTCACAGCAAAAATAATTACTGTATTGCAATTTGTTTTAATTATCTTTCTTAATTGTTCTGCATTATTTATTGGTTTTGCTCAGTGTTTGAAAAAAAAAATCCCATATTATCATAGTGAGGATACCTCTGAAGCAAAGAATAAGGCCAAATATTCTACTTTTCTAATTAATGTGTTATCCATAAATTTTAATGATATTTTATTTGGTTTATACTTAATTTTTGAATTCATTGCTGATAGATATTATGGTGCATTGTATGTTACATATGAAATACAATGGCTCAGTAGTTTTTATTGTAAAATGATTGGGTTTCTTTCTCTATTTGCCATGTTAAATTCATTGTTCTTGCTTAACTTCATTGCATTGTCCAGATTAATGATTGTAAAATATCCATTTAGTGCTCAGTTAACAGAAAAGGCAATGATAATGAAATATTTAATCATAGGTTTAATTGCTAACATTTTACTTTGTATTTTTACTCTAATTTTCTATCAGATTGTTGAACAGAAAGACTCAATGCCTTCAGCTACTTGTTTATTACTGGGTGAAACAGTAAATTCAAAAACTGTAAAATTTGCAACTATCACTATGGCAACTTTTCAGCTGACAAGTTTCATGCTAATAACCATATGCTATGCTATTATTATAAAGGAACTGAAGAAAGCACAAGTCACAATGCTGAAGGATTTTAAAGTTGCTCAAGTTCTTGCTCAATCACTACTTGTTACAATTACTAATGCTTTGTGTTGGTTACCATCTAGTGCTATATATTTTGCATCTGTTATCATGGAAACATACCCTACCAACTTATTAATCTGGAATGCTATTTTAATTAATCCTCTAAATTCTGTGGTTAATCCAATTATATTCTGTGGTGTTTCTGTCATTAAGGGAAGGTCTAAATAATCAAACACTCGAGTGGAAATAAACATGTCTTGCAGAAAATATGCAAGCACAAAAAACACAAATAATATCTATATTCATAAAGGTCCTTACATAAACCAGAGTAAATTATAACTGAATGACTCAAGGTTATTTTTGTTTGCATTCAAGCCAACAGTGACCCAAACAAGCTAACCACTATGTTCTTCTATCCACACTACCCTACATCACTGGTATGTTTAGTGGATTCAGGGTCAAGATATACCGATTGCGCAGGATCAAAAGGCTACTGGTCCCAATGTAAACAAATCAACCTGAAAGCAAGAACTTGGGTACTTTTATTAAGCTAAACAACCAAGTATCAACACAAGTGGTTTAACACTATGTAATGGGTAGATATGTATATATTTCTCCCTGTAGCTGTATTACATCTGGGCTTGCAACAGATTGAGCACGGTGGCTGCAGTATGCTTGCGTGCGCATCTGCAGGAAGCTGTTAGTCCATCAGCCTGTTACAAATTCAGTTTAAATTGAGAACTTTAACAGACAACATGTATTTTGTTTGTCCAAATAAATTTCAATCTTTTCTCGGTTTAAAGCAAACCAGTTGCTTTTGTTATTATTCCGGATCAAGCTAATAACAAGCTAAATAGCGACAACCGCGAGATAATACAGTAACTACTGCTTTAACATTCCTAAATGGTAATAAAATAATTCTGTAAGAAATACGCAAGGACTACTTTCTTTTGCTGTCCAGAACATTTTTTGCTGTCCATCACTTTTTTGTCGAGCTGGAACCAAGAAATTCTATTCAATACCAGTTACCGGTCACTTAAAATGAAGATATATTGATACATATTGGTTTATTACATTCCACTTTATGTGGCACAGTGTGTTTTAATATCATATCACATACAATTACAATTAAGGCAAACCAACATGAATGCAATTCTTATTTCTTAAGAATAGAAATTCTTTACAATTGAAGGATTTTACCCATCTTCTTAACAGAAAGTATTTCTTCCTGCTTTCATTCATACTCCTTTGCAAGTTAATGAGTTACAAAGTGGACAAATTTCAACATTTTCTGATGAGGTCTAAAATATCGATATATTACATTTCATACTGGTTACCGAAAACTGCTCCCAAAAACCTAGTTCTACCGGTATTTCGAATATATGTTCGAGCTCTACATTTTTGCTGTTCATTACTTTAACAATAAAAATGGAAGTTTGCCTTAGGGGGAAACAAAGACCCAATTATTTAATCAAAAGTCAAACAGGTGCATTGGCTGCAAATGGACGACCCGCCATCCTCTTTACCAGGTCCACAATTTTGAGCGACATCAATCTAAAATTAAGAAATAAGATTCCGTAAACTTTGGCTACACCCATGGGCAGTATGTCGGCATACCCATGGGCAGTGCGTGAGGTAGCAAAACTACACGGAAACTTATTTCTTAATTTTAGATTTAGTACGAATAGTCCACTAGTTGACTTCAATACATGGACACATATAGTGTTGATACACACATTGGAAAAATACAAAAAAATGAAGAGAAATAGGTCCATTCAACAAAGAATTAATTCCAAAATGACGTTCTCTAAATTGCCATGTTCCTTGTGTGTTTTTCATTTGAGGGCTAAAATACCCTGTCTGTCCTGATTTCAGCTCCTGATTGCAGTGCATGTTGTACATTGATGTCACCAGGCAGCCAACCTTCATAATTTTAGAGAATTTATGAACCACCGACCTCTCGGTAAGGGTTTTATTCTCTCACCATTGTTCCTCGGATGCACGGCAGTTAAACCGAACCCTAATAAGATAAATCAGATGAAAGCATGAGGACCTCCGTCCACATTGTGACCTTTCACCTGTATTTGTTTTGTCACTAACTGGGTTAAATAGCTCAATTAAACTATAAATACAACTTAAAATGTTTTCTTTAGAGTCACGATTGGCTTTAATCTGAACTGAAGTAATGACACAAAATTTTATTACCACTACATTAACCAAATTTTTGTACTTGAGAAGAATCACTGATAATTTGTTTTCTTTTATAAGTGATGAAAATTTCATGCATCAGCTCCACAATGTCACAAATTAGGAATTGCCCAAATTCAGTATCAGCAGAAAATGCAACAAATTAGGAACTGTCCAAATTCAGTGTCAGCAGAAAATGCAACAAATTAGGAACTGTCCAAATTCAGTGTCAGCAGAAAATACAACAAATTAGGAATTGTCCAAATTCATTGTCAGCAGAAAATTTAACATAAGTAATCCTGTAGTAAGAAATATAGGTAATTGTGCAGTTTCCCTGTTGTAGTCGCCTTCTAAGCAGATCGTGAAACCCGAGGGCTTGTATGGGAGAAGACAAACCCTCTGTTTGGAAAAGAACTCTGAACAACTGTCTTTATATTGTGTTTCGGTCAATTCACAAAACAAGAGTCTGTCTCCGCAACTGTTCTCCTTGGTGGTGCCTTCCATCAAAAAATCTTTTTTTTCTTAATGTATTTTTTTTTGCACTAGGATCCATTTGTTGGGTCACTGATTGACACATTGTATTTCAGGATCACTGCTACACGTTGACAAAACAAAGAACTAAACATTTCATTTTCAGCAGCGAATTCAAAAAGCATTTTGTATCCAACAAAGACATTTCTAGCTTCATGATACAGTTTGGGTGATATTAGAGTACATCAGCAAGGTTAATAAAGCAAGAATTGCTTTTGCTTTTCCTTCAAACAATTTAGGCAGTACTTTTAAATCAGACATCTATATATATA
>JBCAUI010410063.1:0-14296 GCA_038406195.1 Haplosyllis anthogorgicola | reverse complement strand
AACTCACTGATGCACTCTATTAACTTTGGCAATAAGATTCTTCCAAATTTTGTCCTTTCTTGCTTTAAAATTTAAATCGAGCCCATTAGCATTCATTTTTTATGTTTGTTTGCATTTGTGTCAAACCTGCAAATGGACGATAATACAAGATTTCACCACTTAAGTAACCTCCCGTAGCTACCTTAACCTTATTTAGGCTTACCCTTACTTTTTCAGGCTTAACTTAACTGTAAATTCTGATTTGAATCACTTTTAACCTTGATTTCAGTGTCACCCTGATGACTAAGGTTTAAACTTATTAAGGTTTAGTCATTTGAATTCGGGCCCAGTGCTCGTAATGCGTAGTAAAACAATAATTCCCACTAAGACAGAAGTTAAACAGGACTTTTTAATAACCTTAAATAACACAACACTAAAACTTAACGCATTGAATTCCAAGAAATTGATACATTCAGAGATATGTTGGTTTATCACTTAAATTTTGTGGCAATAAATACCAAGAACACATAACGTGACCTTACGCAAAAACATGAATAACTACACTTCCGTTAAAGTTGATGAAAACGAACTGAAAATGCCATGTGTTCGTGAGTTAGGCAAGAGTTAGGCACACAAAATATTTTAAATTTATTTTTCTTCAGGTGGATAAATTAGAAGCAACCTTTCAAGAAAATATAGACTTCTACACGGAAGTTCTCGGGTCACTTTTAAATGCTGCTTTGACGTCTATCGTAAGTACCCCATTACACGTTTATGAAGAATATTTACCGGCTACGAACCAACTCTCATCGGTCACTTCCTTTTTGACAACTGCAAAGATTTAAAACTTGAGATTGTCTACTTTCATTATCATTGTATGAATATTATTTGGTTTCTGATTTGCAATACAAAGCATTTTTTTTTAGCTTGACCATATCAAGAAATAAAAGTGATCATGCAGTAAGACATTTTAACTTCGGAAAATATGGGTCTAGAATCTCTTTAAGACTTACAAATTCTTTCAGTACCATCTGACTTTCAATAGAGAGACGGAAACAATTCTAATGAAATGTGTAATATTAAAGTAAGTAAGCGATGGTGGCAGGTCCCAAGACTCAAGATTGCTGCACAATGCTCCAAAGTTAAAATTCTGCAGTCACAGGTGAAGGTCCAGTATTTCAACGTTTATCTCAATTTCTCAGCCGTTTCACTTTATTCTTACGTAGAATTTAGGGAAGGAGAAGGAGGTGTGGATACTCATGGGTGATTCGGGAAATCTTATGTTGACTTCAGGTCCACTGCAATTGCAACTTATTATGGGATTGTCCTTCGTCGACAGTTGCAAACAAACTCGAGCCGATTTTATCAAGTAAGTCTCACAGATATTAGGTTTAATTCAACATTTATAGGATAGGCTGTCTTACACATTAGATTTAAGACAAGTCAAGTGAGTACACACATAGGCTATAGATGTCCCCTCCAAGTCCGAAACAGAGGTACCAGAGGCCTCGTAAAATAGTCCAATATTTTTAAGAGAGAATAATTTCGCCATAATCTCACATTCTTTACACATATTTCACTAAACAATTGCTACTTTTATTGATGTTTTATTCCTTTTGTGTGTTAAGGTTTGCACAGCTTGAAGGAGAACAGCAGTACTTGATAGATTCTGCTCTTTATACTTACACACACCAACCTGGTGATGCACTCATTGCTGCAACAGAACTGTACAAAACTGAGTTCACGGATTCTACTCTTGGACAAGACATTCTCAGGGACAAAGAACAAATGCAGTTCTCAAATTTCTCAAGATTGTGCCAAACAAACAGTGCTGCGGAACTGTCAGATTTGAAACAGAAATGGGTTAAGGCATGTATTAAATATGCATTTTTGTAGAAGATGACTACCATCTATTCAATTTTTACTGTATAAAAATTTGTGTTTCATAAAAACAAAACCATTCAAAACTGAACACTTTTCGCTGTTATTGTTTTAAGTTAAGAACTGTGAAGAATACCCTTTTCATAATTGTTTCAACAATAGTACAATAGCGACCTTTAATTATACTTCAAAAGATTTATTGAGTGGTAAACTAGACAGATCTAGCAAATCATTCCAGGACTTCGAAGAGTACTTCCAGCTCCTGGAGGATGTGACTGACAAACTGCTGGATGATGTAGAGTCTAAATTGGATACAATAGTGGATGATGCTGAGGACCAGTTCTTCATCTACATCATGGTGGTTGCGTTGTTCGCCCTCATCGCTATTTACGTGGCTTTTTGGTAGGTGTCTGGTATTCTGTTGATTTCTCTTTCTTTGCAATAGTGTTTTGGAGACAATGGCGTAGACTATGTATACATACGTATGAGCCATAGATTCTTGTGGATTTAGATTTCACATACTTGTACATATCAGACAAGGAAAATTCAAGTTCAGACTTGTTTTATTTCCTTCAGTTTCACAATTATGCATTTAACCACTGAGTGGCCTTTCATTTTTTTACATGTCGATTGACTAGCTTCTAGATCATGAGTATACGAAGGCAAATAATTTGTTAACCTTATCCTACCAGGTAACAGGTCTGTTTTTATCAAAGATAATACCAATACTAATATCTACCAATATCTCAAAAAATTACTGTTATTGTAATACAGGAAAGCTTATCGTATCTACAAGATGGTTCGTAATATAAGGACAGCCACCCAAGTGTTGGAGAAAAAGTCTGCTGAGGTTGGATATGAACGATACAGAAGTGAAATGCTACTTTGTCAGGTGAAGAATAAGTTTTTAAAGGTTTAGGCTTCCTAAAATACTCACTGGCATTAGTCCCGATAATATTACTTTCAAGCCTTTTCATTCGTTAAAAAATTGAATCTTTGGTAGAAAAAATGCAAAATTGACTGATTTTATCTATTATACAAACAGTTCAAATTTGGCAATATAAAATACAAAATCTACATAGCACTTATATTACTGCATGTGATTAGAATACAAAAATAAAGTCACGTAATCAATATCAAGGATAAACTCCTAGTTTTGGGGTATTCCGTTTTAGCAAATACATAAACAGAGCGATGGGAACATTCTGTTTCAGATGAGAGAGGCTTCATGTAGCGGGCATTAAAATTTGATCCCGAACAATTCACCACAATTCAAGCTCATGATGGATGTACCATTAAGTAAGTATTTTGTTGATTCAGATTCTCCCGCCAGCTCTGGTTGAAAGCATGAAGGACGGCAAGAAAGTTCCCGTGCAGACCTTCCATAACACGACAATAGCCTACCTGGATATCGTCGGATTTGTCGCCCTAATTGTCCAGCACACTCCTGTGCAAGTCGTAGAAATACTCAACAATCTTTACGGGTGAGAATTTGCTTCAGATCATTTTATTTTTAAAACCGTTTTGAATCAAACAGTAACAATTTTACTAACTTTTACGTTTTGTTGTTACTGAGGGATTTAAAAAAAAAGAATATATAATACCCTAAAGCACCATGGTTCATGGCATACAATGGAAAATTCAGTTTTTCCACCATGTGAATTTGATTCTTTGGTGAAAACATAATAACGACAGGGAACAGTCCAACCCATACAATGCTTTTCACATCCAACACGTACTATAACTGAGATAGTTTCTATCATCTTTATTTTTTGTTAAGTACACAAAAGTTGTTTTTGTTTTGTCACTTTTGTGCATGTTCATGTTTTATGTTAAATTTTTAAATGTTTTAAATATAAATCAATGAATTATGAACCTTGCACTGTATTGATAGCACCTACTCCATAACAATTAAGTGACATTCTTGAAGTTAATCAGTCACTTTGAATCCCATTTTATGATAAAAACTTCCAAGGTGACAAATACTATTGTTACTTAAAGGTATGACTGAGTTCAGTGACATAGGTTTGAATCGGTTGATAAACAAAACTGTATTACTGGGATTAGTATTGTACGAGTTGGGTTGGTACCGGTGCACCATTGTGCGAATTGGACCGTAGCCTAACGGCATAAGTGTGAGAAATCTTGGTTTTCGGTCCTACTACATGAATGCGTTATGAAATTTTCGTAGCATCACCGATAGATGTCACCTTTAGCAGTGCATTTTCAATTTTTTATATTTGGCACATTAATAGATAAACAAACTGAAGGTGGCACTTCAAAGGTTCTTTGATTTCCTGGAAAATTATTCAATAATGTTTGTTTTGTATTTGTGACTTAACAAGAGAATGAAGCATTTTAAAAATAAAAATCCCGTTCAACAGAATGTACCGTAATGTGATCCGATAGCCAGAACCTTACTACCCCATACACTTCCTGATCACCTTGACATAAAACATAAAATTACCGTCGCATTTTTCAGAATGTTTGACGACATCATTGAATCTCACCACATACAAAAGATAGAACAAAACAATGATGTTTATTGTGTCGCAAGTGGAGTTCCTGTCGAAACCAGGATGCACGCTGTGGAAATCGCTAACTTCCTGATTGAGGCTTCGGCTAGGCTTGAAAAATTCGGGGTTATCAGTTTACCGGATGTGAGAATCAAGTGCCGAATTGGAGCGCATTCAGGTAGAAAGATACAGATACATCACGATTTTAGCCACTTTTTGCCCATGTTCATCAAAATTGTTCAAGTTATATGTGTTGAAATGTAAATATCGATACTATCTAGTGAATTTACCATTACACTTCAAAGTGGCTGATTCGAAATGGAATGCCGGTATTTTTCACAACTGTTAGGACTAAATTTAAGACGCGAAGGAATCGGCCAAGAGTTTTCGGTTAATATGTCGCAAGGTACGCGAGACCAGGTATAAATAGTCTAAGAAATCTCTATTAAAAACCATTTTAGGACCATGTGCAGCAGGTATTGTCGGACACACCATTCCTCGTTACAGTGTATTCGGTGAAACGGTGAAATTAGCTTCTAGAATGTCAAGAACTGGTGAAGGTGAGAGTAACAAGATTTTGACATTAAATCTACTATTTACGTCCTACCAATATTTTCCTATTTATTTTGCCTACCGAACTTGGTATTTTTTCCTAAATTTAAATCTGTTATTATCAATTGCTTAATTCTTGATATTGGCATAGACCTGTAAAGCTAATGGGTCCATATTGATAACTTTAAATAACTAAATTCAGAAATGGATTAAAACTGCTACTATTAATTATTTAATTCTTAAATTGGTATGGATCTGTAAATTTAGTGGGTCCTCATTGGCAGCTTAAAACGAGAAATTCAGAAACGGATTAAAAACAGGTCATATTGAGTACTCAATTTGGCATATTTGCCTTAAAGACTGCAGAATAAATGAAAAAACTTCTATTATTTTCGTTTTTCATATATTATAAGATGTACATGTACTTGGTTGCAGTGATGAAGATACAGATCAGTGAAGCGATGAAGACGAATCTTGTCAGTCAAAGTAAAGTCGCCTACAAAATAGAACAACGCGGGGAGATCGATGTCTATGTGAGCGTATTACACTAAACTAGTCTCTTACCATGTTAAATTAACTTGATAACAAAAGAATTCTGTTCCGCGTGGTCTTATATTTCAAAAAAAAATTTCATTCCATTGGCAAAGTCAACAGATGGTTGAACATAATTTCATTTTAGTTATAAATAATGAAAATAAATCAATGGACCAAATTCGAAAAATGAAAAGATTCATTTTTTAATCAATAGTTGAAAATAAAAACAAGGGATTTTCTTGCGGGTGTACAACCCTGAAGCATCGCAAATTTTACATGTCTATTTTTATCTATTTCAGGGAAAGGGCAAAATGCACACCTACTTTTTACTTGGACGTAACAATTAATTATAATTGGATAAAATCCAATAGAAGATGGATGTATTGCAAAGGTTCATTGCTTAAAACGATGATCCAGTTTTATATTGTAAATGACCATTTTACAATGTATCTGATTTACGGTTACAATAAGAGCCAATCCTTTTTGGACATAGAAAGTTTCTAATTAACATTCCAAATTAAGATGACTAGAAACACTATTCCCAGGAGAAATCAGCGTACTTTGCACAAACTTCCTTTATATTGTCATTTAAGAGATATATACCTTACAAAACAATTAATGATGTGTCACACAAAATTTTATGTATCAATGTCCTTTATAAAAAAATTAAATCTTAGCAAACTAATAATTGGTTCTGTTTTTTGTCGTGGAAAAACTGTATTTACTGTAGACATCAAAACTACCTTATTGAAGAAATGTTCAAACCGACAGCTAAACATGTTCATAATTTTTTCTGTTTATCATATCGAACTTTTTGTTTCAACGGTCGAGGATACAAAACAAAGGAAGAAAGCACATTCAAAAAGTATTACTTTATCTCTTTTGTTTTCATGTTGAATTAAATGAAAGGTTTGTTCAGAAAGTTATGTTTAAAAAAATAAGGACCTTTTTGTCTTTTTTCAACATAGAAGATAATATTCTGATAGTAATATGTAACAAAACATTAAAAAAAATGTTTAAAATGGTTTTACATATTTAATGTAATTTAGTCTAATTAATTTGGTTGGGTATCTTGCGAAATGACGATGTGTGCACTGTTTCAATAAAATGTGGTGTTAAAATTGACATACACAGACAAACAAAACTATTTCTTTTTTACTTTAAATTTTAAATGTTACATTTCCTGTTCATCTTGTGCACTGACACACCATAACATATTAAAAGTCCATCAGGGTGAAAACTTTGAAAAGATGTTTACTGGAAAAATCAACAAAGCACGGTGCATGAGGGTGAGAGGGTGATGCGTCGGCAAATCTGCTTACACTCTTTTTATGCATTGGGCACATTTCGACTTGAAAGTTGGTACGCCGGGATCCTGCAAGAATCTGAGAGATTATCAGTATGTCCAGGCTGGTCTCCGGCCAAGAAAGTTGGCGTAAATAGAACAAGAATGATCTTCAGTCGATGGCCTGTTACCCGCTTTCGATTCCACTCATACACGCGCATGGGAAATAAAGGCCTTCATTTGTCAGTGACATTAAAATAACTCTAACCTTAACATGACGCTCACGTAGTCATCATCTTTCAGAAAACTAGAGGTTATTTAGCGTTCTCTGTGACTATGGAACTGGTCTTAAGAACTTCATAATTTTATGGCTGTGCGAATAGGAATCTGCACTATTTTATTAAAATTACTTTAGTAAGGAAGCAATCTATTTAAAATGTATAAAATTGAATTACATACCAACAGACAGTCAGTCAAACGAAACTAATGTCACAAAATATGATAAAATTAAAATCATTCATGGGGAACGGGATTCATGAGGAATTCTTGTCCTTTAACACATTTGAGTGTATTTTGTTTTGCGCTTTCAACGGGGGCTGCATTCCAATCACTATTTAAATGACTACAATTGCACCCTAGCTGAATAGATCGGTTGCACATGAGTGCAGTTACAATAGGGCGACCATGATAAAGTTTACAACTATTGCATAAGGAGAAGATTTAGGAATTCTTGTCCTTTTAAACAGTTTTAAGGCATCAGACTTTATTGAAACTCTGTCAATATTACAGGTAGGTACATTTTTCTGTTTATTTCTTATTCATGATGGCCGTTTTATTTCATCATTACACCAGTTTTCTTCACTCTCCCTCACACAGCTGCAATTGAATTTCTATTTAGCTAAAGGTAGAAAATATCTTATTCATTCCTTCTGTGATCTCGCTAGCGTTGGGCGCTTTGGTATGGAGTAATTTTTGGAAGGTGGCTTCAGATAACTGTCATAAAGATCAGATCCCTGATTATTATTAAAGACACAGACAGACAGACAGACAGACAGACACACACACACACACACACACACACACACACACAATCGAGACACACGTATAAGTCAATATTCACAACTTTAATTGATAGATAAATTAATATCTAAAAAGACGTTTTCTTTTCTGTACTCTTAAGACAACTCCAGAGAATGGAGAGGCGGTCGACCATCCGACGTGATGAGTTTATCCAGAGCATATCAGCGTCATCGGCTCAACTGGAGAAAAATAACAACACGCGCCAGGTAGATATTTTGTTATCTTTGATGTAATATTGTGTCGGATCAAGGATTAAGTCTCCTCTGCCGAGTTCGCAACATTTAACCAGCCAATGTCTCTCCCTATACTGATGGTTAAGTCGTGCTGTGGAATTACTACAGTGAGGAAAATACGAATTTTTACCGCCCGCGTGTGCGGGAAGGTAATGTTTTCAGTCGTGTCTGTGTGAATGTGTGTGTCTGTGTGTGTTAATCTGTCTGTCTGTACAGGCTTTAACTTTTGAACCACTTGATCTTGAAACTTCGTTTTTTGGCATGGAGGTAATTGGGTCAACTTCAAGGTCACATCAGTAAAAATGTACAATTATTGCAGTTATCTGCCAATACCTTGTATTGTAATGTTTTTGACATGTGAATGAGGTCAAGATCAGGGTCAAAAACAAGGTCAAGGGCATTCTTGTTCTTACAGAGTTCCAAAAAGACAGAAACATTTTCGAACATTGCGTTCTCCAATGACGACGACGATCCGGTATGTAGACCCGCCGCATCCAGTCCATCCGCTTCACCGAGACGAAAACTGTCACGGAGGCCTTCTAAATACGGCATAAACCAGTTTATTAAAAGAGACGAGAGAAGAAAGGTAAGATATATCAAAGGGATAAGTAATTTAGTCCCTTAAATATTCTTTAAACACTCGTAAGCACTTTGTTGCCTTTCGCTCTCATGGTCGTTAAGGCATGAAAAAGAGAGGTTGAGTTATTATTGGTAACACAATAGGTTAAATTCACATAGCATAGTGAAAGCAATTAACTACAAACTAGTCAAAAGTCTGGGTACATTTAAGTTGAATGTGCAAAAAATATGAATTTACTTAAATAAATACATATGAATTAAAAGTGATTTACTTTAAAAAATGACTCGAAAGAAGAATATATCATCATCCTGTCTTTTATATATAGTGTGAGATAACATTTAATGATTTTACGAATAGAATTATGTCAAATGAAAAGCCAATAATTAGATTTTGTTTTGCAGAAAGATGTGATTGTAATTGTTGTCATAATCATGGTGCCCATAGCGGCCCTCATAGGACTGACCATATCACAGGTTGTAAAATCTTCCACCATCCGAGACGATGCTCTTCAGGCCCAGGAGGACATAGAGAACTTCCTTCGGGTGCAGACTCTGGTCCAAATTTTGCAGGTAAAATTGATGAGAGTGGTGAATTATTATGCCACATCATGCCACATGACTGCGTGAAAAACGTATTTATTTTTCATCATTAATTTTAGACATTTAAACTTGTACGCTAATCATGAACAAGATGTATTCAAAACAAATATGCCACCAATTCATACTTCTAGACACTGTTGACCTTTTACTGCTTTCTTCAATTTTGAATTTTTTTTAATTTTAGAAGTAGAAATATAGAGTCGTTGTTGCTACCCGAGTCCTCCTTAAATTACCGATTTCACATAGTTCGGAGCAGGGAACTCAAATAAAAAAATGTAATACAAATAATTCAATAGATTGTTTTGATAGAATGCAAATGCTTTCAAGGACTCTCTTCACACGTTATCTAAATGTAATGTATGTACATTATAAGCGTCACATTCAGTTATTTTTTCTGTAATTTGTAGTCAGAAAGAGACCTGTCTTCGGCGTATGTTCTAAGCAATGCTACTGACAGAGGCGTTTACTCCTTTGTCATCGGAAAACGACAGAGCACTGATATTGCAATAAGAAAGCTGGACCCGTGGCCGAGTACAGACAAATCACCAAGCTACTTGCAAACAAGTGAAAATCTGAAGTTGTTCCTGACAAGTCACCGAGCAATGGTAGTCCTATCACTGTACAGTTTTCAAAAATCAACCGAAATCCTCCTAGTAATAACTTTGGACGCAAATACGACATAGAAACACCTCATTAGAACTTTTAATGCCAAAATGACATCAGTTATTGAATAATTAGGGCACAATTAGATAATAACTTGCAGTCAACTTTCATAGATTGTTTCTCAGACAAATAGAATTCCTTTGTAATGAATTACCATGCTTTTCAGAGCAACATTCTGTGCCATATCGTCTCAATTTAGATTTTAAAATGTCACAATCTGAAGGGTTGAGTTAGTTAAATATCTGGATTAAATGTAAAAAGCTATATCAAATGTTATACTCATGCGATATGCAAAAGAAAAACAAAACAAAACAAATCCAGTTGGAAATATTCGGTTCAACTTTTTTTTCATTGTCATTCCGTTTGTCAGGTTGACACAGCTTCGATCACAGTATACGACAATTCCGATTCATACTCGGAAATGATGCATTCCATCGTAACTTCTTCCGTGGCTAAAGTGGTAAATAACTATTATATTGGTAAAATCTAGAATTCTGTACACGTTTTAAAAAAAAATACGGCAGTTAATTTTAGTGGGTCATTGGCACTGTCTGTTTAAGATTACGGGTGACTCTGCCCATGGGCTTTAATTGTTTTATCCGTATTCTATGTCTTTAAGGTCAGTATTCTGATTGAATTATTATCCAGATTTAAAATGTGTATTCAGCATATATTTGCAATGGAAATTATAAATATGCTTCCCTTTTATATTTAATTACAGAAACTTCCTGAGAAAGGAGATCTTTGGCGAAAGGTTTGGGCAGCGAGTGAGCTTGTGATGGCTGTGGACCCTCTCGGTGTTCAAACTATGCTGGCAACGGTTTTTATTCGAGGATGCTCTGTGACGCTAAGTGATAAATATTGGTAACAAGAAACGTTTCTTCTGTATAAAGTTATTTATTTGAATTGTTATAAACAGTTTATCATTAAGCAGGATTTGAATCAAATAAAATAGCTTCTGTCATTAATGTTTTACTTTACCAGGTTCCAAGAGCTCACGGGTGAACACAACAAGCATCTGACTGACGCGTTGATTTATTCGCCGGATGCAGCTCAAAAATACCAAATCAGAGCAGTTGATTCAGGCGATGAAGAAAAGAATCTCAATCTTCAACAACAAATTACAGCGGGTGCATATGAACAACCTTGTCAGTTTGCCAATGATACTGTCAGATTTGGAATATTCTGGGGCTGGAATAGAGTAAGTGTTTGAACGAGTTTGCCAGTGACCGATTGCTGGGTCTAATGAAAACACTCTTTCTCAAGTTATTAAGTCATAATGTAATGAAATAGGTGAAAATTGGGTTGGCGTCCCCCCCCCCCCCACGGGAAATCCTGGGTCCGTCAATGCTGAAGACCACATTGTCTGTTCGATAGAAAACAAGATCGAGTAGAGAAAAAGATCTGTTTTAGGCGTCTTAATGTTGGTTTTCGATAATTTTACCTCCAATTTGATAAAGCAGACGTTTTGTTGTCATGGTTTAAAAACATAGTATTTACCCTATTCCATAGACTTAACCATTGTAATATCTCTGTTAATAGTTACTTTTCGCACCTCCTCAACTGTATGTCCATTTGAAACTTGAATTCCGTTGCGCAAGACTGGAAATAGAAGCCACATCTAATCAAATGTGGCCAACTTGGGATGCTTCACATTTCCCTTTACCTAGTTACTTCTGGTAAGACACAATGTTATGACCTTATGTAGCTTAAAAGTAATTTATAATCACCCACTGCAGATAGCAACGGCATATATTGCTGCACTTAGAGACGTCAGCGAAAATCTAGCAATGGAAACGAGAGATGAACTGGACACAATTGTTGATGACGCTGAAAGAGAGTTTCTCATCTACCTGGTCGTGCTTTGCGTCTTCGTTCTTGGATGTCTTGCACTGGCCATTTGGTATGTACATCAACACATGTAAACAAAAGTTGTAAAAGTACATTACTTTTTTGACAAATGGACTAACTTCTGTGTTGAGACGGACAAAAACTGGTACCTGCATGTACTTATAGCCTGCACATTCACCTGGACCAAAGAGCAGTAAAATTTGTGGTAGTCCCTTTAGAACTTCTTATTATGAGTGGCTGCTGGCTAGTTCTACTTTAAAATACCCATTTAACTCTGTATTATTCCAGGACATGTAAATCTTAAGTTGTCCTAAAAATACAAACATTGTTCTTAAGAAGTCACTACACAGCACATACAAAATTAAATGGTTAGCGCAAGGCTCATTAGCTGACTGTGGGCATTAACTTGATAGGTTCCCACTTGGTAGCACAGCCAGCATAGCCAACCACTTTCTTCCAGCTTAGCCAATGTACATTGAAACTGGTGTTACCAACCTGAATGTAGACATTGAGTATTTGTAAAAAAAATTTAAAAGAAATAAACTGAATAAAGGTAAAAGTTTAGGACAAGCTAACGGTGAGGTTTTAGACTAACTGGCAAGTTCTCTAAATTACTGCACTTAATAATGTATAAATTGTTAAATTTTAGGACGACATACAGCATTTATAAAATGATTGGTCAAATTATCACTTACACAAAATTATCAGAGGAGACTTCTAGGGAAGTTGCTGCCGAAAAGAGAAGAGGAGATCTGCTGCTGTATGATGTATGTACACTTTTCTGTGTGTTTTGTTTGTTGATAAATATAGACTCTAAATTTGTTTAAAAAATACCTTTAAACTACAGCAAATTTACTTCTTCTAATTCTTCTCAGATTTTACCACCGGCTATTGTGGATGATATCAAGCGAGGAAAGGACGTCCAAGTGGAATATTTCGACGCAGTAACAATCTCTTATCTGGATATTGTTGGATTCGTTGCTATGATTGCGGAGTGTTCACCAGTACAAGTCGTCACACTTCTCAATAGTCTCTACAAGTAAGTGGGTACACAGTTTCGCCCTTAACACAGGGCGACAAAAATTATTCTTAACGAAGTTGTATCCTGTAAAGAGAGTACCTGAATAAATAATTTTATTGCAGTAAGGAGTTTCCAAATAAATAAATAAATAAAAGAAGGTGTTCTGTGCTTTATCTAAGCTGTATTTGGAGTTTTATTGTGATTTTTTTCTGCATTTGTATGTTATCACAATCAACCATTAAAGAATTCTTCTATTTTGACATTCACTTTATCACTAAAGGATGTTTGATGACACCATAGAATCTCACAATGTCCACAAGATAGAACAGAACAATGATGTATATTGCGTTGCAAGTGGAGTTCCTGTTGTTACAAACAAACACACAATGAGCATGTGTGATTTCCTACTGGAAATTATGGACAAAATTCCGACTTTTAAAATACGCTCGCTGCCCGATGTGACCATACAGGTCAGAGCTGGAGCTCATACAGGTAAATGACTCTGCCACAAGTTCACGGTAATAGCAAGTAGTAGTTCTTGCCTATCACCAAGAATTGCGTAAAATGACATCCTATTCCCGGCCTGACCTTGACCTTGATATAAACAATGAAAACAATGAGTTTTGACCAATAGCAATACTGGAAACGTTGACACGAACAAAATATATATATATATATTTATTTATTTAAATATATATATTTATTTATAAGCGTTAACTTGATCCTGTGATGATGAAAGCCAACTTTGACCAAGAAATTTTTGTAATTTTTTTTTTTCATACATCAAATTTTAGGACCATGCGCAGCCGGTATTGTTGGCACTACCATACCCCGCTACAGTGTATTTGGTGAAACAGTTAAGATGGCTTCCAGGATGTCCAGAACTGGGGAAGGTTTGTCACTTTCAACCATTCTTGTAGATCAGAACCAACTTCCGTTTTAGTATGGCGCTTTTGTATTGCTCTATCCGGCTGTTTTTGGAAAACAAAGTCTGTCAATTCTGTCAGCACAATTGCTGTCCATGCCCTTGTGCATCAAACATTTTGAACAGGCCACATGTTCATCTTTATCACAATGTTAATTTTTGTTACATTAACTCTCTGTTAATGTATGTTTTCATTAGTTATGAAGATTCAGATAAGTGATACGATGAAGAGTGCTTTGCACGCAAGATGCGGACAACTGTACTTTGTAAAGGAGAGAGGGGAAGTTGACATTTACGTAAGTTCGCTACGCTATTAGCTGAGAAATAGTTCTACTAAATGCGGTATGATTCTCAATTTACGGACGTAACTTTGAACCCAGATTTTGTGGCATTGCAGAACTCATCTATGGATATTTGTTTCTGTTTCAGGGTAAAGGAAAAATAAAGACTCATTTTCTGCTTGGCCGGACATCGGGTAATACCACAGATTTAGATTGATTGATAACAGCTGTGCGAGTAGAGAGGGAGATGGATAGCTCTGTGCTGCGGCATGTTTACAGATCCGTGCACCCATGGAGCTGCTTCTGCCATTGAGTT
>JBCAUI010409952.1:0-14297 GCA_038406195.1 Haplosyllis anthogorgicola | reverse complement strand
TTGGATCTGGTTCATTTCATCACTTTTTGCCAAATGCCAATGAGTTCAATTTAATTTGCCACATGGATAGTATTCCTGCACCAATGGTGAGGGGTGTATCCCAGGGGATTCCTGAACCAGGAATATTACTTGCACTCATTCAAAACACATTGTGGCCCCTTGCCTGCCACCTATACCAACATACAGGCACTTTATCAAGGGGTTCTCCAAGAAAGTGAAGCCACTCACTGGCTACCTGAAAGACAACAGCACCAGCAAGAAGAAAGAAAGGGTGGAGTTATCTGAAAAGGCCCAGTAGGCCTTTGAATTACTCAAGGAGGTGCTGCTCACAGCACCAGTATTGTGGCTGGCCCATTTCGGTGAGCCCTTCTTGCTCCACACCAATGCATCCAAAGAAGGGCTCGGGACAGAGCTGTCCCAGAAGGGAGAAGATGGTTGCTGGCACCCTGTTGCCTATGGTAGCCAGACACCGAGATTTTAGCCCTCAAATGGGCTGTCACTGTGCAGTTCAAGGAATACCTGGCACATGCCCCCTTCACTGTGAGGACTGACAACAACCCTCAACTATGTGATGACTTCCCCTAACCTGGATGCTACAGGCCAATGGTGGGTGGCTGAGCTGAGAAAGTATAATTTCTCCCTGGCATATGTAAAGGGCACAGGGAACCAAGTGGCTGACTCACTGAGCTGCCAGACCATTTGCTTGGGGCCAGAGGAAGTGCAGGAAATCTTGGATGGCATCTGGATAGGCAGCATGGAAAGGGCAGAGACTTTTTGCCCCAAGGTGAACAGTGAGGCTGCCAGCCAGGCATCTGCCATGCATGCCCAGTTCAGGCTGGTCCCCAGCATAGACTGGGTGGAAGCCCAGCAGGAAGATGAGATCATCCACATCTGCATGGCATGGGTGTGGGCAAAGTGAAAGGGGAACCCTGGCCAAAGCACTTGGAGGCCTAGCCAAGACAGAGGAATGCACCATCTTTGTGCACCTCCAGCAGAATTTGGTAGTGCTTAATGACCTGCTGTACATCAAGCTGACTCTGAGGGGCAAGTCCCACATTGTCCTCCTCTTTGTGGTGCCTTCATCACACCACCAGCTGGCACTTGATGGGTGCCATAGAGATGACAGGCACCAGGGACAGAACAGGATGGTTAGCCTGCTGAAGGAGCACTTCTGGTGGCCACAGATGGTGGAACACACCAAGGTATCTGTATGGGGGTGCCACCAGTGCATCAAACATGAGGAAGATGGTGGCACAGTGCCCCTGCACCCCATCATGGCTACCTCACCTCTTGATTTATTGCATATCGACCACACTACTATGGAGTGTACGGCTCCACTCAATGAACAACCAAAGGTTGTTAGCGTTCTGGTCTTAACCGACCAGTTTACCTGGTTCATGGCCACTTACATCACTAAAGATCAGAAGGCCAAGACAGTAGCTAAGGTTCTCTATGAGAACTTCATGTCAGTCTTTGGGGCCCCCTCACACCTGCTCAGTGATAGGGGAGCCAACTTTCTTAGTGACAACATTAAGGAAATGTGTAAGCTGCTGGGAGTCCAGTACTGCTGTACCACACCCTACCATGCACAGACCAATGGCCAGATTGAGCACCTTCATCAAATGTTGATGAGGATGTTGGGCAAGCTAGATGAAGAGAAGAAGGCAGATTGGGCAGATCACCTGGCTGAGATAGTACAGGTGTACAATTGTACATGCTCTGCTATCACTGGGTACAGCCCTTTCTACTTAATGTTTGGCCAGTGGCCCTGACTCCCTCTCGACTTTTACTTCCCCATGATCTGGGGAGAAAAACAATAAAGCCGCATGCTGGAATATGTAGCCTCTGTCCAGGAGTGCTTGCAAATGGCCTTCAACATGGCCAGACAATCCCAGGATGAAGAGGGGAAGCATCAGAAGCGATTGTATGATCACAGGACTGGCACTGCTACCCTCAGGCCTGGAGATGTCATCCTCATAAGGAGCAACGCCTTTGTAGGTAAGCAAAAGCTGAAGGATCAGTGGGGTGATACTTCATATGAGGTCATAGATCATATCACAGATGATGTACCTGTATATCACATCAGAAGTACTGATGGGAAGAAAACCATCCACCAAAATTGGCTTTTGCTCCTATCAGCTGCCAAGGCAGCCGCTGGAGGGGCAGATGATGAGCAGGCCATACCCCTGTGTGCAGGCTCTCACTCACTTAGCACCATCCCAGAGCATAGCCACAGACCAAACACCCCCATGGGGGAAGAGATTGAGAAGCCACAGTGAGTAATCAGCTGCACCCTGACACCAGGCCTGAAGACTGGAGCAGCAGTCTATGGCTGGGTGCTCAGTGCATACTGAGCATGCCCATGGATGGATGTTGGGTGAAGATACCCCATCAGTGAAGATACACACCTGTTAGCTGGGAACTCTTACAAGGCCAGACCAGAGGAGGGGACAACTGCAGCCCTTCACTGTGCATGCCTCCTCCCATGTGTCTGAACAATGTTTGGGGTATGGGCAGCATACCTTCTCTGTGTCAAGGCCATGATGGTGTGGGTGCCAGGATGCCCCCTAATTTGGTGCGAACACACAAGCACAGCCATGTCTCTTACCACCTCAAAACGATTCCTGAATTATGCCATGCTGGTGGTGCCCTCAGAGGAGGTTTTTGAGGGCCTTGCCACCTCCTTCACATTAAAATCACTGCATACAACATGTTATTCAAACCATCTACTTATCAATACCATTATGCTGGTGGTGCCCTTGAGGCAACTGCCCTTAGGGCATAAGTCAACCTGGCCACTGCTGCATGGGTAGTGCTGTGTGGGGGTTAACACTACAATTACCTGATGCAATACTTACCTAGTGCCACCATGGTGGCAGGTGCTTTGATGGCAGATGCAATGAATAAGAACCAACATGCACATATTGACTTTAACATTTATTTGAAAAACTTAAAAACTTTTGGTTACAAGGCTAACATGCTACAAAGTAGAAATGCTAAACATAAAAATCTGACTGCTGAACACATGAATGTGTCTAAGATCAATACTAAAAAAGTGGCAGTGGAAGAACCTGTGTGGTGGCAATATGCAAAGGGGTAGCACCCTTGGTGCCGGTGCTTCCTTCTCACAATGGATTCCTGTATTTGGATTGGATAAAACATGTTGGAGTGGTGCAATCAGAAGGCACATACTGCAGCTGTGGATGAGGAGTCAAGGGGAGCACTATTATTTATTTCTTCTTCTTCTTCTTTGTTTTCTCATCCATAGACTTGCCAGCATCCAGACCGATGGCCTTCAGCACCTTGGATGACTTCTTGGGTGTCACATCAGGTGTGGCCTTTGGGGCAACTGGCTTCTTGGGCTGGGCCTTTAGGGTGCCAGTGTCCCCAGTGCCCCCACTGGTGGAGGACTTGGTGCTGTCCCCAGTGGCTGCCCTGTTGGAGGCCTCATTCATTATCTGTTGCTGTCAGGCCAGCCAGGGGTTATGAAGGCAGGCAGGGGTGTCAGGCTCAGTCAGCTTGTGGGCCCCCATTCGGGTGGAATGATGCAATGTGAGGCTTCATCGACTAAGGCTCCATGAACACTAGGATGAAGGGCACCATCTTGCCACTGGAAGAGTTGCACAGGGGTGCAGCATTGCAAAGTGTGCACCCGAACACAAAGTCATAGCACCAGTGGCACACGTGTCCCACACTGCCATGATTAGAGTTTGTGTGGTAGCACCAAGGGTACTGGATGTACCCACTGCTGCTGCTGCCCTGCTTGTGGCCTTCTATGGCAGCAGGCATGTGGGGTGGAATGAGAAGGTAGCCTTTCAGGAGCTGTTCCAGATGGGATGTCAGAAAGATGAAGTTGAATGCTCCTTGATCCATGCCCTTAGACTGCTGTTATGCTTCCCCATCCAGGTGGGGTAAGGCCTCATGTCATCAGCTGGTGGTGAGGTTGGGTGCAGGTGGATCTCTGTGGTGGCTTGGGCATGTGTGTGATAGAATGGGGCAGGTGCCATCTTGAGAGGCCTGTCCTTTTCATAAGTGAGGGTCAGCTTTCCCATGTCAATGAGCCAGATGCATTCAGCAACCAAGGTGTCAGACTCCTTGGACCATAGGATGGGCTGCACCTTGTCTATCTCCTGCTGGATCTGTTCAGCCTTAGTCAGGCCAATATCCACTCCATTGTCTGACTTTGAGCCACTGTCACTCTCTTTGTCATCATCATCATCTTCATCCTCGTCATGAAATGTGTCACTTGGCATGGTCAACCCTTCTTCATGACCCCTCTCACCTTCCTCCATAGCATTAGGGGTGCCCTCATCCCTGGCACCATCACTATTGGAACTCTGTCCCTCCATCTTGGCACCAGCTGGCTCATCTGAGTTGCTGCTGCTCAAGCTTGATCCAGCTTCAAGCCTTGGATTGGTCATCATCAAGCACCTCTATGAAAGACTCTGCACTTGGGGATCTGGCATGGCACTTTGGCCACCACCAGAGTGGTCCTTGTACTTTGAGGTGGGCCAGTTGGACCTCAGGTGGTCAGTGCGGGATGCCTTCATGGGGTGGCTGTTCATGGTGAGTGGACTGGGTGGATGGCATTGCCCTCTTGTCATCTGTGCTGCTGAGCTCTCTCCAAGATGTTGGCAGAGTGTGGGTTGGCCAGGAGGATATGGTTGAGAGTGTCTCTTGCAGGGATAGCCATTTGTGCCTGGCAAGCCCTGCTGGCCCCAACTTAGGAAGGTGCCCACATGGACAGTAGGAATGTCCTGTAGTTCAGAAGCCAGAGGTGCTATTGTATGGGTAATCATCACTGATTCTGCATTGCTGACACTTCCCAGGTCATCTTGGTTCATCTGGCCATCGCCACCACCTCTGCCCTTGGCACTGACAGTGGCTTGGCAGCCAGCAGTGACCCACATCTGAGTGGTGGACCCAGAGCACCCAGGTACAGCCAGGGGAGGTATGTCAGGCAGGGCACCCAGGGTAGCAGGTGGCCTGGCAACAAGGCCCTCAGTGAGAAGTTTCCTCAGGTCATATGATGGCACCAGTATGATGTCTGGGTCCGGAAGCAGGAGAGGCTTGAACTCAATCCCCAACCCTCTGTAGATCTATACAGTGGACATGTGGTCCAGGCTGTTGAATCCACTGTGTGCCAGCTGGTGGGTGGCATTGCCATAGGCACAGGCATAATTGACCTCCAGGTTCTTAACTTCTTCAAGGTACTTCTGCAGTGCCATCTGCATGTCTGTGTACTGCTCCACTGCCATCTCAACATGGCCAGCATGGAGGGCATCACCAATGTGAAGGGCTGTGTTGGGGCCACCTGTGGGCAGGATCTGGTTGACCTCACCCCAGGTCTTCTGAAGGCTTTTCTCCATCTTTTGGTGTTTGCAGAAATGGTGCACAGTGTCATTCACTCATTGTATGTAGATGCCCTTGGCATAGTCCAGGCTCTCCATCTGGAACTGTGCTATCATCTGAGCCTCCACTGCATTTGCAGTGCAGCTGCCATCTCAGGATCACCACCATCTGTGGGGTATCTTGAGGTGCCTCCAAAGGTGGAACTGCCATTGATGCCGCTCATCCCCCCAGCACCACTGGCTGCCTCATGGGTATCTTGTGGTGATGGGCAATGCTGGCCCAAAGCTAGCATGGAAGAAAAGTTGGCCATCACACCTGAGCTGGTCCAACTGGGAGGCGATGGTGAAGAAGTTGACTCTGATGGGGTGGTCTAGCCAGATGAAGGTGCTTCTGATGTTCTCACAGCATGGCTCCCCCTCTTCTTGGGTGAATGTGTCAAAAGGGAGGATGGCCCAGCCATCCCCTGAACATTAGAAGACACTTCAGGGAAAGCAAGGCTATCAGGCATGAAGGGTGGTGAATCTTCCTGGCACCACCATCCCCCATGAAGTAGGCCAGGAGGGCAATGGGTGCCCCACTACCCATGTCATGAGGCCAGGGCGCTGCTCTGGTTTCATTGTCAATGTGAATGAAACAACAAACTTCAGCTCCTCTCCTGATCCTGTTGGCCCAGAGCTTTTTCATGGCCATCTCGATGGATATAGTCTCTTGTTGGTTGAATGTGAACACTTGGGCCATACACAATACATGGGGTTTACTGGGCTCCCTCATTGGTGGGTCTGGGGTGGTGGTAGTCATCAGTAGAGCTGCATGTGGCACCAACCTGGGCACTAGCAGGGTAGAATCAGGCCAGGTGTACTGACTGAAGAAACCTTGGATGATCATCTGGCACACAACACCCTTGGAGTGCACCTCCATGGGCAGCATGTGTACATCTTGGAGGATGTCCATGCCCCCCAGAGGTGTATCAGAGGCTCAGTCAACCTCTCTGGGTGACCACGGTAGTAGCGATCAGTGTGAGTAGGATCAGGAGTTGGGCTGGATCATGGCACCCCTCCATTGGTGGAGCTATCCAACTCATCCACCACCTGGCTGTCCTCATGATGTGGTTGAGTACCACCACATGCAGCAGCATTGTCTGGCACAGCTGATTGGCCTTTGCAGCACTCTCCAGGTCAATCACAAGGCCACCAGGCTCTGGTGCAATCTGTGAGCCACCACCCAGGCCCCTGGCTGGGTTCCCACCTGTGCTCTTGCCTGGCAGATGCAAGCTCCCCTCTGGTAGATCATCGGTCTTCTTCTCATCTTGCGGGTGTCATGGAGTCTTCTGACTTTTGCCTTCCTACAATAGAGATAGAGAGATACATGAGTAGCCTGGGGGAGAGAGGGCCACACCCTGGCATCTGCCAGGATGGAAAACCATGAAGGCAGTGCCAGGCTGTCATGGCCCAGCTGGCATGGCCACAATGGTGGGAAATTGATGGGCAGCGCTGTTAGGCAGGCTGCCATGTGGGACACTATGGTGGCTGGAGAAGCTAATGCCATGCTGGCAGCTTACCTGAGTTTTAGGGTCAAGACCTTGTGGCATGTTGACTCCCCAGAATCCAAACTGCTAATGACAAGAAAAGTCTGTCACATGACCTCAATTGGTGTGAAATCAAAATGAGGCAAAATGACATCATAATGACATCACCAAAGGGTATAAAACCCCCCTGAAGGATCCCCCCATCAGTTGCATGGCAGCATTCATGCCAAATACATTGCCATGGCAGCATTCCTCTTTGAGTTACTCGAGGTGGCCTATGACCCTGGTGCCGCCCATGTGGCAGGTGCCCCAATGGCAGGAGCCATGGGATCCTTGGCTGCTCCCCTCCCTGAGTTGGAGCACCCTCAATGCTACACTGACATAGCTCAGATGGTTGTAGAGCACCCTGGCACTGTCCTGAACCCATGGGGCAGCTGGTGTTGTTACATGATTGCTTGCTGTATACCAGTGTACCTGTGACATTGCTTGCAGAGAGCTGGCCCAACAGGCCCTGCCATGTGGTGCTGGCCCTAACATACCCCAATCCTACATCAATATCTCATGCCAGCATGACTTTGAGACAAAGTGCTTGCAGGCCAGTGTAAACATCTACACCAGAACCACCCCACACATCTCCTTACTGTGGAACAAGTGGTGTGGGCGGGGGGAAGGAGATGTTGCCAATGGTGTCACCACTACAGTGGTGCACCAGTTCATGCAGATAGTATATGATGCCACAGGTCATGCTGGAGACCTCTGTTCCTTGATGGAGTCCCTCAAACTGGGCAACACTGATGTTGCAGAGAAGAAAAGGTCCCACCTTCTAGGGCACCTTGAGCTTTAGGCTGACAAGGCCCAAAGATTGTGTCACCAGGCACCTTCCTACCAAGCATATCTTGATGGTGGACAACCCGCTTCCAGGGAGGGCTCAGTGCCAACACCCCCTGCTGGGTGAGGGTACTCCAGAGACTCTGTGGCATCCCAGTGACCCCACCTCGGGTGACCCTGCTGGTCCCATTAACATTGAACACATGACTGTCAGCCCAAAGTTCAATGGGAACCATGTTTGAGTTGCCACTAGATGAGGCTGGAGATGTGCCAGCAGGGATTGATGAACCTTTGACATTCAGGGTGAAGCCACAGGTGCTGGAGCTCCTGCCTGACCTTGCACAGTTAGAGGCCAAACCCATTCAAGGCAACAAGGAGAAGCTCATCATGGAGAGTATCGGGGACATGCTATGAAAGATGCGGGGCCATAAGGACCTGTCCTCAGACCATTTCCTAGTGATGTCCATCAGAGACATGCTGCGAAAGCTGTGCTATCACCAAGATGAGAGATGTTAGGATTGTGGTAGTTGAAGAAGAGCTGGGCACTGCCAGAGCCTCCTGTGCCAGGAGTAGGAAGAAGGACACTGACTCCAGTGCCTGCCTTTCTGGCAGGAGCAGGGCCGATGCCTCAAGGTCACCCTCTTGGGGCAGTGCCAGGAGATCTGAGTCATTGCATTGGAGGGCCAATGGTTCCATCTCACATGACCATGGCCACCACACCAGTTCTGTGGTGCAACTGGCCAGCCCACCAGAACAAACAGCCTGTTCTGCTGACTGGCTAACCAGCACCCAGCCAGCACAATGGCCTGGGAAATGAGGAAACCACATGGGTAAGCAGGTGAGGGAGCACCATGCAGCTGCCCAGACCCATAGGCTAGCTGCCCAATGTGGCACTACCCCCCGAGCTGCCCCTTGCCCAGAGGTGACCTCCTCTTCCTGTGGCTGTGCTGAGGGTGTGGATGTGGGGCAAAGGACATGGGCAGACTGGTGGCCTGATGGAGGGGCATACACTTTAGCCGAGGCATTGCTGCAAGAGCAGGAAGAAAGAAGAGCTAGGGTATCCCAGCCAGTGAAAGGGGTGTGACAGAGGCCACCCAACCCTGCTGTGGATCCAGAGGAGTGGTTGGCCTACTGGCTACATAAGATCAAGCTGGAGGACCTCCCTGTACCTGAATGGCATGAGGAACTCTGCCCGGTGTGCCCTATCTGGCATTAGAAACTGACTGCACATCTGTGACTGGTGTGGGCAATGCCTGGGAGATGTAAGCACTTCTACAGGAAGCCACCCATCTTCTGTCCACCAGAGCCTCCCCAGCTGAAGTGCCACAAATTCCTGCCAGATAAGTTTGATGAATTGGGACATACCAATATCTGGTCTGTGCCCATGAGATATCAGCACAGGCTTGCCACCTTTGGGGCCATGCTCCTGCAGGCTAGCAACTTCAGCTTGGAGGACTACACCATCCAGAAGAAACTCCCAGCCTGCATCCAAGAATTCATAAACTGCATGAAGCCCGTCCTGCCTTTGGACATGGATCACCTCATCTGCTGTTTCAACAATCCAAATCCAAGGAGTAGCTGTGGCCTACTAAGAGGCATAAAACACTTTGACACTGGCAGGGCAGTCTACACTGACTTGTATGGGTCTAAGAGAACCCCATGGCTGGGACTTGGTTGGGGCCAACAGATCGCTGACCACATCAGAGGTGGCATTGGCAGAGGCAAACCAGTGACCTCGGCCATTGTTGGAAGTGCCTGGGCTAGGGGTGCAGAGTGGGGCGTCAGCTACATACCTATGGCAGCCTCCACACATCCCCACAAGTTATCTGGGACAGTCCCAGGCGGAAAGCAGCTACCCCTGCCATGTGGATTCCCACCAAAAGTGGCTACTGAGTTGAGCCCCACCCAGACAGATTCACAGACTCTGACAGAAGAATTGCTAGAAGAAGGTGAACCCCTACCGAATATACTGGAATGGGTCACCAGCCCCAGCGAGGCTCCTCTGGCCCCATCACTGACCAGCACCCCACGACTCCTCAGAGTCGGGATGCTATTCCAATGTGGGGCCCATGCTACCTGGGTTTGGCACTCCTCTGGGCTCACCATGAAAGATGTGGCAATGACTCTGAACCTGCCAACCCCATGGAACTGCCACCACTGGAAGGCATCAAACCCATGAACGATGTTGACAACATCAGCATCCACAGCAATTTCACAATCATATCCCATTCATCAGTTAGATGGGCCATGGCAGAAAAGGAGGCACCCTTGCCTATGGCCTAGAGGCACCACTCCCCACCAGGTGATGTGGAGGGTGCTGGAGCCTCACCCGGTAAGAGGACCAACTCAGAGTGAAGCAAGGGCGATGAATAGAGCCAGTGCCACAGCAGCATGACTGTGCCTTACCATCTGGCTGTGCCATCAGAAGTACAGCCATGACTGGAGATGCTGCTATCATATTGTCAATTTATACTTACTGTTTCATAACTTACAGTAACTTATTGTAGCTTGCTCTTTGTAACTTGTTGTAATTTAAGATTTTATACTATTGTTCCTCTTGTGTTTTCATGTAACTATTTCAGATTATTTTTCAATAAAGCACACCTGAGGATGGGTGTGGTTGCCTTGGGGAGAGTGTGATGTGCTGGGGATCCTCCCCACATTTTTCTGGCCCAAGTTCCGGTCATGTGACTATGCCCAGCTGGCACCTCTAATTGGTGATGCCTGCATGATGGCCACCTGTGTGGCAACCCCCTGCTGGCACCACTAAGCTTGCAGTGTTTATAGGATACTGCCATCCTGGTGACAGCCCAGCTACACTTGACCAGTATAACCTATTTTTAGCTTCCCTGCCTGGTTACCATCAGTGCGCATGCGCATGTGCTGTATTTGACCTGACATCACTCAAATGATGTTACATCATCTATGTCACCATCATGACATTACCAAGGGGGTGACATCACCCTGCAATCTCTTTAAAACAGCATGGCACATGCTTTACTCACCTTTGACTAGCTAGAGTTGCTAGGAGAAGGATCACCAGCACATCCTTGATTCCCCGAGCAGCCACTCCCCTGGCAGTGTTCAATCTTTGCCCTTTTGCCTTAGTCTCATTTGTCTGTGCAGCAGCCATAGCTGCCGCCCTCATTGCATTAGTAACTAATTCAGTTGCAAGCAGCGACTGCGCCAGCGGAGGCACCTCACCCCAGAGTTTGACACTAGAGCTGGATCGCCCCTTTCACCACAGCCAGTGGAGGGCTGGAAAGTGTAGTTAACCTCGGCGCTCACGATATCAACAGTACGCGGCGGGCGTACGTCACACATATACTTCCCACACAAGTTCCTTAAATGAAAGTATTCTTCAGTGGCGTGTTTTAGCTTCCTTAACTACTGGAGTGGAGAAGCATGTTCGCACGACTGACTGTGCGAACAGTCTCAGGGGGTGTGATACGCACTACAAATTACCTGACTTGTGTTTTTAACTTCAAGGGTTCACAATATCAGGGATTCCTGCATGCTCCAGTGGGAATTCCCGATGAAAGTAAAAGAGGGTGATATCCGAGGTATTTCCTAATTGCGTTTCTGTCAGATCTGACAGATCTGTCAGATTTTGTTGAGATCATAATTCATACAAGGCAGGACATATGTTGTTTGTTATTTCAATTAAATCATGTATGATAACTAAGAATTGTAATAAACAATGTGTGCTGATTTTTGTTTATTTGCACTGAAATTATTACAGTTGTCAGATCTGTCAGATCTGGCAAAAAGCGAATTAGGAAAAAACTCGATATTCTTGTGAAAAATCTTCGTAGAGTCAAAATCCATTGGGTGATTTGTAATGGAACGAACATCTTTTTCATTAGGAAGCAATGGCGGTTTTGTTTATTTCAATCTCTACCAAATCTACTTAATTTTCTCTGATTTTTAAACTGATTTTTGGCTCAAGACAATTTTCAGTTAAGGCTAACACTAATTTGAGTCCAATGATGGAATATTGTTCGAGACTAAATTCAGTCCTTGTGCCAAAAAATTACCAAAATACTTACATTTAAATCGATTGTAATTCCAACACAAAAAGTTAGATTAAGTTAATGTTCAATCTGATGGAAATATGAACAAAACTGGACAATCTCTTGCATTGATTCGGATCTAAAAAAGTTAAAAATTGTATACATGCACATCTCCATTCAACTGTGTAGTTGCTCAGAGGAAAATGTGAAATAAAATTCAAAAACTTTGCATTGGCAAAATTGTTTTATTTTATTTCACATTTCTTAGGGCAGTATTTACTTTCGTATCACACTCCTGAAGGTTTAAACTAATACAGGTGCTTACGCATCCTGGATTTCTCGTACGGGGGGAGGCCAACCTTGGGGCCCCCAATTTTTACCCATTTTTGCGTGAAATTCGCCAAAAACTGCTTGAAAATAAAAAAAATTAGGCTGTAAGGGTGGGGGAGGCGCCCCTCGCGCCAGCCCCTTGGATCTGCCAATGAGAGGAGAGGTGAATAGGACCCAATCGAACGTTTCAATGTGTATGTATGCATATATTTATTTATTTCTCAGATTTTTGAAGTTTTGTATTTATAAATGAAGTGAACAGCTATATATCCTGCAACACGTCCGGATTTTTTTTTAATTTGTTGTGTGGCGTACATAATCAAAGAAAACAATAGAAAAAAGCAAACAATGTTATTTAACAATTTTTATTTTAACAATTTTATTTAAAACAATTTAGTGTTGATTACAAGGGACTTCAATCGACAATATTATCCATTATTTTACGAATTGTATAAATAATTTAAATAAATGGAGATAAAAAAAAATTTAAAATTATATAATTTTATATAAATTATATAAATTTATATAAATTTTATTTAATAAAACAGTTCTAAAATAAAGAATTAAACATTCTACGTTGTTTTTTATTCATTTTACCTGCTCAATTAGGCAGATCAGGTAGATTTGGCGAATTAGGCAGAATTTGTACTTCTACTAGCCAAATAACTGATAGTAGCCAATGACTTCTTTTAGATTCATTACTAAAGTTAAGTCATTTTTAGTCATTTTCACTGTTACTAACTTTCCTGCCTAAAATGCCTAATCTACCAAATGTGTCTAATCTGCCAAGGCAGGTGAAACAAATCAAAAACTGTAATCATTTGCTGCCAAGAAACAAAATCTGAATTGGATCAAATTCAACTTTGTTGTGTGGGATGGAAATGTAAATTGCCATCCAAAATTTAGACTATCAAGTTACTGGAGTATTATTAACAAATTCACACACAAAACAAAACAAAACTAAATTAATAAATAAATTAAAATAAAATAAAAGCACTCTAAACTTGATGATCTGTTAAGGAAGAGTTTTAAGCTAAATCGAAAATTGTGGTATGTGATGGAAAGTTAGATTTACAAAAGAGACATGATAGAAAATGTTTTGCCCGTCAGGTGCTGCCACAATAGTGAGGCGGCAGAAGTTTCCTACGCTTTATTATTGCAGTGCAGCACACCATCACATAATTTTAGCAATAAAATATGGCTTTTCACACACATTTTCAGAAGAGTATGAAATGTAGCGTGTATTTGTTGCCCATTAGGTGCTGCTACAATTTTGGGTGGGAGAAATATTTTACCATTGCAGTTCAGAACATTATCACGCAATTTTAGGTATAAAATCGCGCTTTATAATATACACTTTGTGCCCTTCTGCCCCGCTTGTTATTTATAACAACAAGACCAAAACGTTTTTTAATGCATTCGTCTAAAAAATAATCCGGGTTTGCCTAAATAGCAGATCTCAATCTTTCTGTTTTTCGCCAGCCGATAAGCAACAATATGCAGAGATTGGACATTGCCTTTTTCCATCACAGAAAATTTTCATAATGTGAGAACATTGGTTTTTATCTTGTATTGTTTGTATGATAGTATACATTTTTAAGATGTATGCAGATATCAAAATATTTCCGTGAAAGACGAAGTACTCAAAACAGTTATCCACCCAGTTCTTCAGAGCCTTTTCCGCAACTTATCGTCACTTATCGTCGGGCGGAAAGCAGAAAAATTGAGATCTGCTACACAACTTATAAGCAGTTAATTTTTTACCCTTTTTTGTGCTTTTTTTTTTTTGCTTTCGTCCCTTACGTTCTTACGTTCCACTGCGGGAAATGTCTGATTGATCTGGTGGATTCGTGCTGGAATATTTTAGTATCTACATGCGTCTTGAATACATACACAGATATGCAAATAATCATACACTAACAATATTGGAAAATTTTGTGTGACAAAAAGTGAATTTCTTGATTTTGACCAATAAAAACGAAAAAGAGTACTCTCAGTATTTATTTTGTTGCGTTATGGATGTACATTAAGTTTATGAAAACAAGCTGCTGGTAGCGTTGGGTAACAAACCACTCTTAACGCGTTAAAGGATGGGCGTTAAGTTTATGAGAATGAGCTGTTAGTGCCTTAGCTTTCGTCGCATCGCATATGAGCGGTATGTTGGCTTATTTCATACATAAGGATACGTCCTTTAATTAGAATATTTTGACTTCAGGGGATTAGTTCACAGACTTTCCAACTGATGTCAG
>JBCAUI010409951.1:0-27895 GCA_038406195.1 Haplosyllis anthogorgicola | reverse complement strand
AAGACAAAACGAAACAGACGATAACCATCAAAATAGAAACCAAGACAAAACGAAAATGTCTTGTTGCTGTTGCCGTGTTATGACGTCATTCGGCAGACACATGACGTTACGTTTTATGTAACGACGTTTCTAGTTTATAAAAGCCAAAGAGATGTGGACACAAGTTACAATTGATATAAATTATGTTGCACGTTAATGAAACATTAAAGTTTCATGGTATGTTGATTGTTTTCCGCCACACATGCACAAATGAAGTCTATGTGCATTCCTGATTTAAAGACGCATAAACTATAAATATATTATTATCTGTTGGGCGAAGGATACAAGGCACTTGTGTGCTGGACGAGACTTGGGCTGGGACCAAGACAAGAGTTACGATCATAACGTTTCACTCAGGTCCTGCCTCAGTAATCAGTGATAAAGAATTAACTGTATCAGCAACTATCACTTGAGCATTTGTGTGTTGTCCTCTATTAATGGCATTTGTCTTGCAAGCAAGTAGGCAAGCAAGGCACTTTTGCCATAAGGAAGTTTAAAAGGATAAAACCAAAATTTGTGGATAAATTAATTGGGATTAATTAGCATATAATTGGATTACATTCAGATATTGTAACAAGCGGACATGTATTATTGTTATGACTATGATAATCTTGTAAGTATACGAACTTACAATAAAAAGCATTTCCGTATGAGAGAAATAAAAAATTAAATTTACATCATGGAAACTTTACTTTTATTTTTCAAAATATTTGTGACTTTTCAAAAAATTAAAGATTTAATGCATAAAATACTTTATTTTTGGACTTTAAAAAGGTAAAAAATACAGTGCTTTTTATAATCATAACTTTGCTTTGAAAAACAAGTTTATTTTTAGCAGAACTTAAAAAAGATTTTCCGGGAGATTTATGAAAGGTAATTGTGTCTGCGTATCTTGTTACGGCTGCTTGCTTTGAAGTAATTAAATGAAAGGGAATGAAATTTTCAAGATGAAGGACGAAAAAAAAATCATTGCCGTTGACTTTTGCGCAATGATGTATTTTTACATTGTCTTAAGACTTTTATTCTAGACGTGGATAGGTTACAGAGTTTAAAATGCTTTGCTTTCAGATCCAGGTATATTTATGAGTTTTTTCTCTCTTTTCGCTTTTTCGAGTAGTAGGTCTTTGAAAATATCCACAGAGCATCATTTGGAGCTACTGGTACTTCTATTTCAGACTTCGTACAATGCATTGAATGTTTCACCTTCCATTATCTAGCACACTGGCAACTAAATTACCTCAGACAATTTTGCAATCTTCGTTTTTGTTTCTGTCGAATGAAATGCCTTACGACTAAAGTGGTTGAAACCATACAAAAAATGTAATCAGAAAGTTGCACAGTTTTCCAAGTAGTATATTGGAATTCAATTCAATTCTTTCCATAGACAATAGACTTGGGACCAAAAGGCTGTGTTGCGTTATGAAGTTTCTTCTTCCAACCAACAGGTTACTATTTTCTTCTTTCAACGCGAATAACGTTGCTTCTCCTTCTGTGTATTTGCAGGCGCTGCTAGAGATGGCTGACATCAGTAGTGCGGCGACCATGGTGAACTACTACACGGATCACCCGCCACAGATTCGCGGCAGAACCGTCTACGTGCAGTTCTCGAACCACGAGCAACTCAAAACAGAACAGTCCAGTCAGGTAATAACGTCATGTTTGCATTTCCAGTACGGGGAGGTGGTGCCAACCCTATTTTCACCCAAAATTCAGCGAAATGTCAGCAAAAACTGCATAAAAATGAAGAATGGTTTGGATTACGTTCGCTGCCATATTTTCAACCCAAAATTAGAAACATTCAAATGGAAGCTAATGCATGACTGAAGATGAAATATTGGGAGTGCTGGCCGCATTGACCACCATCAAAAGTTGACCTGAAATTGATTTGTGTGTTTTATTGATGTTAAATCAAATTTTAAACGTTTGTAAAAAGCAATGCCCACAATTTGAAATGGGCTTTGCATTGTGGAATTGAATACCAAGACTTTACTTTTAATCTGATCCTGTTTGCGCATTACAGAATGCAGGTGCACAGGCAGCGTTACAGGCAGCTCAACAGTTGATGTCTGCGAGCGGAGGAGTGGGGGGCATGGACGAGCCTAAAACCGTGCTACGGGTCATCATAGAACACATGCTCTATCCCGTTACGATAGACGTACTCAAACAAGTAAGACTTTACGTATATTCTTCCCAGAATTATGCAGTTTCAGCACACAGGAAACAAGGATTATTATTAAAAACTTGGATTACCATTTTGGCCTATATAACTTGGTATGTTCTGTTCAACCGTTACGGAATGGATCAGCAAACTAAAATCCAGAGATATGCCATGCACTATGCGGGACCCACTCGATGGCCTGGCTACTGTTGACCAAGTAGAAGGTACAGGCACAGTCACATCCTAGCATGAGTTACGTAATCGTGCCATCTCTTTTTGTATCTTCAATGGCTGTTGACTTTGCGCAGACCTAAAATGCTGAATTGCGGAAATCAGTCCTTGCACTTAACTTTAATTTAAATTTATTTGTTACTATTTTTGGCTCATCATATTTATTGCTTGTCTTGCAGATCTTTTCAAGATATGGTCAGGTCCTAAAAATAGTCACTTTTAACAAAAACAGTAAGTATCAAGCACTTTTACTGTATTACATGTGTGTATGTGTTTATATGTGTTTGTGAAGTGCATTCAATTACTAAATATTAAAATGATATGTGTGAGATAAAAATCAGTCCCGGACCCGCCCAATATATAACAGCACAACTAGAATGACAGGTTTTGATATCGCTTTCATATAGATTAAAACTGGGAAAGGGAATTAATTAAACGGATAGTTTATTCTGGGAAAATTACACCGGATAGGAAGGACCCGATGGGGCCATTAGGACATGTTCTCTATATTGCATTGTGAGAATCAACATCAGGCACCGAGTTGAGTGATGATGAATAATATGATGCATTAAGACTTTTTCAATTGTGGGATTACGTTTCCCGCGGCTCCCAGAAATCAAGAATTGTTTTTAAAAACTACAAAATTGAATCAGAGCTGAAATAACCCAAAATTGTAACTTTCCGTGAACTCGCCAAACAATGTTCATAAAATTTCGGTGTTGATTTTATGAATTTAATCAAAAGTACAAAAATATGCAGTAAAGTCAATTTTTTCCCGATCGCTGCTCTCAAAAATTTCCTACAATGATACGTAATCCAACAAATAAAAAAGGTCTGGCCTGATAATGAATAATATGCTGCATTAAGGCTAGGCGCAATTTATGCCTTGATTCTCTGACATTTACACAACACATGTTTTGTGCAACATACTGAAAAGAAACCAATATTAGATTATTTGATGGCAAAAATGGTATAGTGGATTGATTTTATATTAATTGTGAAAAAGGCATTGTGAAAAATGAATGCATGACATTCATTTTAGTCTTTCACTTTTGTTTACTGAAATCCCAGTTTAATGTCAAAAACTTTCCGTCCTAATTAATCTTGGGGGATGGGATTAAACGTTTTGCTTTCGATTAACTATATTACGAGTGCCGTATTATATGCGACGAACAATATGCGCCGTGTCTAGTTTTATCATAACATATATACTTTTAATCTACGGATCGTTAAGTTTGGCTTGACAAGATTTTAATACACGTCTCCTAAACCAAAATACAAAAACAAAAGACAACCTGTTTGCTTAAAGTGAAACTAAAGTTTAATGTTTGAGGGGTCTAATTTCTCTGAGTGGATTTATGCATTTAGTCTGGGTGTTAAGGGGCTCGGAAGACTCAGATGAGGAAGAAGAAGGTACTCATACGCGCGTCTCTCCTGCTCGTTTTAATGTTACTATTTTATGTTCTTAAAGTTAATTTTTTGTTTGATGCATGTCTTATATAACTTTTTATCCCCGAATGCAACAGGTGGATTATCTGTCTGAGCACTTTTGTCTTCATTGAAAAAAACGCCTTATGTTACACAATGTATTTTATAAGTCATTGACAGTTCTGTAATACTGAGACCATAAAAAAGCAATGCAAATTTGAATGTGTTATGCAGTTGAATCATGTACACAGCCTATGGTGAATGACCGCACATCGCTTTTCTTTTGAAAAAAAAAAGAAGTTACCTTCACAATATTAAAATGAAAAAAGTAGTTGTGCAACTACTGGTCCGTCGAATGTCATCTAACGTCATGACGCCGTAAGTTTTGACGTCATGATGTCACCGAAGAAAACAACGTCATGGAGCAGAAAGTGTGATGAGCCTCGTTTTCAGATGGTCAGTTTTTTTAGGCGGACGACCACATACTCTGTCATTCGACAGACAATTACGACAATAACGATGGGCGAAGTCTCAAAACATCACACTTTGAAACTGATGGCCAACTGATGTCCCTAAACTTTGTTATTGCAATAGAAACATCATAATGCCATTCTCATGATGCGAAAAGTAATTTATATTGACAGTCGGCAGTGAAGCACTTGGCTGATTTCCCACCACTTGTCCCCTCTCTTAGCCTGGTGCCCTTCCCTCCTTTGCCTGGGTCCCCTGGGGACGCTGCGTCTACTAGACGCTCCATTACACTGCGACTTCACTGCATTTAATACACAGAGTAATTTGTGCTTTGCTGGTTAATAATTGATGAGGGTTTATAGTGGTAAGTAGTTGTAGGACTAAACTATCTTGTTCTTCTCTCGCTTTTTACAGACACATTCCAAGCTCTTATTCAATATTCTGATCCCATTGCTGCGCAGACCGCTAAAGTGGTAAGAGTTTTACTTTCTCCGTTCAGAATTTATTGGTAACATGAGCCACATCAACATTGAATAACATTTAGCGGAAATGAATTAATTTTGTTACATTGCAAATAAAATTGTAACAAAAGTCTGTAGCGGTATTTTTCTTTGACGCTAAGCACCCGCGGTATTGAAAAAACATTGGTGCGCTAGAAGCGTTCAACGTTCAGAATTTCTGTTAATTTTATGGAAATTTTGAAATAAAATACTAAATTTTGTATCTTATTAAACTAAAAGTATTTATCTGGTCCGATGGTGACAATGGATTATGTGTAAGTTTTCTTGCACGTTTTGCATTTTTCTCTGTAATTTCAGTCTTTGAACGGACAAAATATTTACAATGGCTGCTGCACGTTGAGGATAGACTTCTCCAAACTACCAAGTCTAAACGTAAAGTACAATAACGACAAGAGTCGAGACTACACCAACCCCAACCTGCCCTCAGGTGACGGAATGCCCCTTGACGCATCAGGAATTGGAGGATTTGGAGGTACAAATATCAGCTGACCCCAATTATGTTATTTAGTTGATTATTTAGTACTGAAAATAGATCACTGATAGATCTATACGTATATCGTCATAGATTTTCTTGACACTGTAATATGAAGTAGAAATCTGCGCAAATTAAACAGTTTGGAGTGATTATGGTAGATAATTTAAACCCCGGATTTTAGCACAAATTTGTAAATTTAAAACACTCAATAGATAGAATAATAGAATGCGCATTTTGTGACAAAGTGGAGTACTTTTCTTCATAATTTCAAACTTTGACCCCAATATCCTTAATACATTTATTCATCTTAAATTTCATCATTTAACTTCTTATTTTGTCTGCCATCGCTGAAGTCGATTTTCTTCCTGCAAAATTTCTTACAGTTTGAGGTTGAGATATTTAGTCGGTTTCATTGAATCTTCTGCACAAATTATTTGATTATTCATTTCGCCTATATTTTACTGCATTTTATGTGAAATTCTACGAATCAAAGACATGTTTTCCGTGGGGCATGGCCTCAATACTCTTAAAATTGGGTACCATGTTTAATTTTTTGCAGATATTTGTACATTTAACGTTTATATATTTATTAAACAATATATTTTTGAAAATAAGATTTAAAATAAATCATTTTACTTTTTGGGAAAATCTGGTACCCCTGACAATTGTTTAAAGGTTGTACAGTTCTTGCCAGTAGAAGACTGTAAATGTCATTTGTGACGTAATAGAATCTTGTAACGTCATAACAATATACACATTATGACGTCACATGACATTGACGCCTCGGTCACGTGATCTGTGAGTTCTATGCTGATTCCTGATCAGTAGGTTATATTATCTTTTCTATTTTCTAACTCTAAATGGTAGAAGTCTCAATACAATCAACCACCATTCTTTTACCGAAGTAGTGCCCTCAAATAAAATGATGCCTGAAGACGCCCTCTTAGTGTAGATTAATATTTTATTGAGACTTCAACTAGATATAACTATAATACCTAATCTGTCCATGCCCAAACGTTTGAAGAGAATTCCGTGATTCAATATTCCTGCACCTGACTACTACTGCTCATCCACTGTTGTATTTTGCCATTTTCTCACTCACTTTGGGCACACACATAGAAACATACTGCTTTAGCTTTACAAGTACACATGCCACTGCCTTGGCTTTCCATGTTGAGTATTGATACATATAATGACCAGCACGTCCTGCTTCTTACACGTGTGTTTCACCATCTATAATATCTAGAAGCCAGAAAACTTGGGTTGCGCACCCTGTAATTGTGCAGTATAACTTGCAGAATAATTTGAAAAAATTTGGTCTTTGGAGATAAATTTCACAGTAAGCAACCTAACTTTTCTGATCTTACCTTTATTCTGTTGAGTTCCATCATTTATTTTCACTTTTAATTCTGTACATAACAAAACAGCATATTAGCCTTAGTTTTGTTTTTTTCTTTTGATTACTATTTTAATTTTTTTTTGTTTTTCTTTTATAATTGATGATTAATTAATGGCATGACTTATGATTTTGCCCCACATCGTGTTTAAAGGTGCCCCTGGTGTTTTGGCGTCACCGTTTGCAATGCCTGGGTTTGGAACACTAACAGCATATGGTGCCACCGCCCCCGGAGGTACGATCAACCGCAGCTTATCTCACAAATATTCTCCTATCATCGCTCGTTTAGCCGTGTCTGTCTCTATCTCTGTGTTACATGCGACTCCCGTGACAAGGTCCACGTGCGAACGTAAGGTACTGATAGAGCCCGGGGTGAGCCAAGATTGCGCAATGCGCAGTCAAGTTGAAATTGTTATTGATTCAAGTCATGTACTTGGGGTATCCTTGAACTAAAAGTAAGAAGGATAATGTTAAATGGACCTATTGCTTGTTTCTAAATTTGCCTTGAATAACTACCTTTCGTTTCTGAGAGTGCCATATCATTCACTGGACCTTTTCACAGGAGTGGACTATAATACAGCTCTAGTTACATGAAATTAGCAAATCCAGGGGGTAAAAGTTGATAACTAACTTATTGTAAAAATATACAATAACTATCAACTGCTAATCAGTGCAAAATATAGTTACACAGCATCAGCCGCAACGCACCGTCACTCACCCGCGCCCCGAACCCTAACCACCTGCATCGGGCTGTTTTGCTGATCTCTTTATATATATTTGACTTTAAATTATGTTAGATAATTAACCGTGAATAACCATAGTTTTGAAGGACAAAAGTCCAAAATCGCGTTTTACTACCGATATTGATGTCAACTCAAAGAATTATAAAATGCCCAATTCAAGACCATTCAAAGTAATGTTATTAATGTACAAAAGTCATTAAAACCATTATTTTGTATTTATTTCATTGAAAGCAAACATACCAAAGAACTATGGTTAATTTATGGACCAAGATTTTGATACCTGTTGAATTACGTTAGATTAGGCAGAAAAACAGCAAAACAGAAGGATGGCAGTCATGTGGTTTCTGAAGTTGGGATGACCGTAGAAAAGTGAACATGACGTTTGGTGTGTCCAACGGGTCACATTAAGAATGATCTTTCCAATACATTGAGTAGTGCTTACTTGTTTTGTTTTGCTATGTTTTAAACCAACCTATGTAACTGATTAATATAGAGTACAGCCAAATAGGTAAAAGTATGTTGTTAATGATGTTGTTTGATAATTAGATACAAAATAATAATTTTGTTGAAGTGATTAACATGAAGTCTTAATGTAGATAAGCAACTAAAGCACCTAAATTGCTAATGCATGTAAACAAAAATAAACCTGAAAAAATACAGTCACTTGCAAATATCACTAAATGAAAAAAAAATCAAGAAAATACTGCTTGCTTAGTGCTTTATATGTTGTGCATAGTGCTGTTGAATAGAGACATATTGAGAGTGGGATTTGTAGAGCAGATTTTGGAGCAGATGTGTGTTATTCATTTGCATGTGAAAACCCCTAATGATACAGGTAACACCCCTAATGCTGAGCCAAGCTGTTGACAAGAAGGAATACTCTTGGAATAGAGTAGTGCTTCTTTAGGAAATTTTTACGTTGCTTGGAAAAATAGATATCCTCCCCCCCAAAATGTGGTTAAAATTTATCCCCCACCCAAAAAAAAATTTATAATTTAGGCTTCATTTAGTTGAGGACAGTATTCCCCTTGTCTGCGCATGGCTCTTTTACTGCTAGTTCATAAAATGTATTGGAAAGATCAAATTGTGTCATGTGTTCATTCCAACCAGAACCGTGGCAATTGTAAGATAAATATTGTAACACTGTCACCATAGGAATCATTACCATGGTAAATAATCTAGGTGTACACCTGCACATTATACATGTATTTGTCAAGAAACATTCTTGTAAGATCTGATATTGTATGGTTGTGGGCCTGCCTTACTCGCCACACCTGGGTGAAGGGATGGTAGTCGGTTTTGTTTAATATGCAGTTGCAATAGCAAGGTGAAAAATATCTCTGTTTAAAATCCGAAGAATTGTTAAACCCAATCTTCCCTATCTTAAATGATTGCAATCCAAATTGCAACCCTAAGCCTTGTTTTGTACGTACATGCACGTAACTCAGACGTACAGAAATTATGCCGTTTCTGGCAAACGTTTTATTTTCTTGAATCTACAAAACATTTGATGTAGTATTGTCCAAAATACCCACTCACCAGGTCTTCCTTTGCCCATCCTTCCCTTATTTTCATCCCCATCGACCTTAGTACCCAATATGGCTCCCACATCAACAATTCATGGCCCAACACCCACTTCCCACCATCACTACCAAAGGTTGCATGGCTGTGTATATGATTAGGGTCCCAGTTACAAAACTAGGATGCGCACTTTTAGGACACAGGTAGGTCTCTATCTCTCCAGTTTGTATAGATTTGCTCAGATCAATCAGTAAGGAACCTAATCGGATCAAACTAGATGTAACACTGTCAAAAATATCTGCAGTTTTTGCAAGACACAACTTACTTCATTTGAGAGTTGAAAACTAAATTGCCAAATGCTATTTCAAGTCAGAGCTTGTAAAAACGATAGATATTTTAGGCATCACATTTTGATTGACGGCTAGGTGCGGAAGTGTTGACAGGTAAGAGAGGTATTCATATTTTCCATACCGTTATCCTGTGTCTCGCATGTGGTAGGGATTATGTGAGTGCAAGTTAAACGTTTATTAATATTACTCTTTTGTTCTTATTCAAACAGCACCGGCAGGAATTGGTGGTATTCCAGGAATGAATCCAGGTTAGTCCCGACTCTAGTACATGCCATTCTTGTATTATATTGTACAGCCGCCGTTATCTTTTGATCCAAAAATTAAAATTTTGATGCAAATTTACCCAAGTCAAGTAAATAAAAAGAGGCATTGCTAAACTGTTGCGCCTGAACCAAACCTCTAACACAACTTTGCAAACGTTATTTAAGTTTTGTTTGGTCTTTTCTATCTGCAGCAGCAGTGCCTTTCATGGGTTTACCGACTGCACATGCAGTAGGAGCTGCAGGAATGCGGTTACCAGGACAACCACAAACCGGTGCGGTGCTACTCGTCTCAAACCTCAATGAACAGGTACGTACTCATGTTGCCATAACAACACAAAGTTAGCGCACTTGTAAATGAGCAGATCTAGAACCGATCTTCATGACATTTAGTTCAGAAAAGATTGTACAAAAAGAACTAGGATGTATGTCGTGATGTAAAAATGTCGGAGCACTTTCGAAATGTCAATATTTTGTTAAAAAAAACTTGTAGATCTGCTCTGAAATTACAAAAATGAAATGATGAGCTATGAGTGGGCCAATGCTGCACATCGCAATGGAAAACCTAATGTGTAGGTCCCGCGCCTGCAGATTTCGGCATGTGCCCAACTAATATTCTACGAACCACCAACAAAAAAGCAAGCATCCCACAAAATTGTTGAAATTAAATATTTTCGAAGGTTTAGTACAAAGCCTGTTTCTTAGCTATTAATACACTGATTCTTTTTACTTGGTTATGTAAAATGTAAAGAATGTAATCATTTCCATGTGCGCACTGAATTAAGAGACCGAATAGACCGTCTGTTTTGCCAAAATAGTATCAAGCTTTGCACATTTAATGTTACGAATGAAATAAAATCTAGAATTGATTTTCTTTTAATTAGCAGAATGAGGTACACAGTCTCTGACCACATTCTAGCGCTTCCTGGGGGTCATAACACAAAATTTGGCGAAAAATTTTATTCACGATACAGGTGACTCTGCTGAGCTCGAACCTATGAGGGAATCCCCAAAATAATTGTGCAAAGTAGGCGTTCAAGTTGAACTGTTTTACAATAACCTGTTGCTTGAACATTTTAAGATGTTCGAGTTTTCCGTGTTCGAGCAAAGCGGAAGATGAAACATTCATTTGTGATGCCATTAGTCTTACCATCGAAAGCTACGTAATTTCGTATTTATGCGCCCAATCTGCGCAATGGCTATTCACTGATACTACAGAATAAACAAAAATGGTGTTGACCCATTACGATTTTGAACATTACTCATGATCCGTTGTTCATACAGGCAGCGCTAGAGGGTGTTAGTCTAGAGTGTGAATGTACGTAAATGGAGTGCACTGATTTGAGTGAACTGCGTATAATTTTTAAAGACTACAAATGACATAAAAATACATGAAGCCTATTTTATCTTTTTTTTCCAAACCCGTTGTTTTTCACTCAATATGGCTGGTGCCTCGCGTACTCGAAATCATGTGGACCAACTACTACTGATACTGATACTTCTCTATATGTATTACTGGATATCCTCTCCTCCTGTTCATCTGCTATTATACCTGTTACCAACTCTCAACTATAGATGGTCACGCCCGACGCTCTCTTTACCCTTTTTGGTACGTTTAAGCACTTTATTTCGTTTCTTGATCTCACTGTGCCGAAACGGAGAGTCACGCAACAACGAAATTTAAGTGTCACAAATAAGTAGTGTGCAACAGATAGCTCTATTAACGCGAGAGTAGAATGTAACTACACTCCTCCCCGGTTATATCGATAAATTTGGCGACATAAAATTGCATCGATATAAGCGGGATATCGATATAAGCGGAACAAATATCTATATATTTTAATTTGACTGACTGCAAGAGATTGTATCGATATAAGCGGGATATCGATATAAGCGATATCGATATATCCGGGGAGGAGTGTATTAAGTAACTCATTTGAAGAAATCAACAGGTAATTCCAGCATACATGTACTTAAATGGACATTCCTGACAAAAAAAATTAGAACTGATCAACCTAAGGAATTTATGCCATCTTGGTATTGTTCTGGTAAATGTACAAGCATTTCTTCATAGTTATACTGATGAAGGAAGCGTATCTGGCCATCATGGCAAGAGAAAGTGCTATGGAATGTAAACTATAATCTTGCTGCTGAGCAATCCCACCAGACAGGAGCAAGCAATCCAAGACATGCTTTGCTGTAATGTAATTTAAAAGGAAAAGGTTTTCGACAGCAATGCCCGTCTAGCGTTTAGAACGGTCTGTTGTTGACACTTCTTATTTGCGGTGCAGGAGTTGGTAATGCTCTCCGGTTCGCATAGTGCGTCTTCCAGTATTATTATTACGGATAGATCTTATAGTTTGGAACTTCGGCTTTCCGTGAAGCAGAAAAAAAACCGAAGAAATTGAATCGTTTATTGAAATGTAATAACTGATAATTAAGGAGTAATATTAATTAATCATCTCTCGTGCATCCTTTGCTTAATCATTCTAAGTTGGATATGGCATACTTTTATTGTAAATAGATATTTCCAGAACTTTTTTCCGTGAATCTGTTTTCATCAACAGTTCATGTCAGATTGCTTTTCATTCGACCTTTTAGTAGTATTCATCATTGTCTTCACTTTGTTGAATCTCTGTTGAGACGATCAGCCTAATCTGACAAATGCTCTGGGCCATTGAAACAAAAACAAAAAAAGGAAAAACCAACAAAAAAATCCCAACCAAAATTGGACAAATGCCGATGAAAATTAAAAAATCAAAATTACTGAAAAAGACGATGATTCATGATCACATGCCTTGTTTTTGTTGATTCAGTTTTTCATAATTCATTGACAGTAATTTTCGAATGATTTCAAATCTCAGATCCAAGTTCAAAATTTTCACATCATGTCAAGTAAATTCTATTACATTTGCCTGATCTTCGAGTAAATTCTATTACATTTGCCTGATCTTCGATACATGTACATGTATATGATTTAGTCACCAAAAACACAAATTAATTTTTGTTAGTATATTTTGCCAAAACAAACAAAGAATGGAAAACTGCACAGCAAAAATATGGCATCAACAAATTATGTTTTACATAAATGGTTTAGTAAAAATGTTTAATGGTTATTTCTATGTGTACAGGGGTATATGGGGATGTACAGCGTGTAAAGATTATGTTCAACAAAAAAGACAACGCCCTAGTAGCGTTCGCAGACCCGATGCAGGCACAAATTGGTAAATGCTTTTAATACATTGTTAATTGCGAGCATACGAATAAAGTAGAAACTGATGCAATACAACCAAATATTTTATGAGAACTTATCTAAGTACAAAGTACATGTAAGTAAATTATTATTGGCACAGTTGACACATAATTTCATGATGTCACTTTTTTATTACGTTACAGCTTTGACACATTTAGACAAAATAAAAATTTGGGGCAAGCAGATTAAGGTGGCACCATCCAAACATTCTATAGTACAGCTACCAAAAGAAGGGCAACCTGTAAGTATTTCAGTTAATTACTCATGCGCTGATGAATTGCATAAAATTTATTTCATTACAGCTCTTCAGTAAATAGTGTAATACCTTTGTATTGTTGAATACAAATATTGATTGCGCTCTCTGTTATGTTTACAGGATGCAGGGTTAACTAAAGATTTTACCAATTCACCTCTGCACCGATTTAAGAAACCCAACTCCAAGAACCATCACAATATATTCCCCCCTTCAGCAGTTCTGCATTTGTCGAACATTCCGTAAGTTTCATCGTATTTACGTCTGTGTAAAATTAGTTTACTGCATAACGTCTTTTTGGTTGATTAACAAAAGACCAAACATGTGAAGATGAAAATATTTTTGTGTTTCTTTACAGATCAACTGTGACAGAAGAACAACTAAAAGAAGCCTTTGAAGAACATGGCGAAATAGTCGCTTTCAAGTTTTTCCAGTGAGTGAATTATGTTTATCATTCGCAACAATTAAACGACATTATTAATGAAGATGTCAGACGTGTTTAAAAAATAAAAATTAATAAATAAAACGAAAATCATAGCAGTAATTACAAGTGAGCAGTAGTTGCCATTGATTGTTGTTTAATAATTTATTTGTTTGCTTTCAGGAAAGACCGTAAAATGGCCCTGATACAAATGTCAACAGTAGAGGAAGCTATACACGCACTTATTGTGAGTACAGACATTAGTAAATGCTATTAATTAAGATGTATTTAAGCTTTAAAGCACACACAATGGGTACTCTTTGTAGGTTTGAATTAATAAGAATTGTTTCAAACGAATGAATCTATTTGACAATTTGAGCTTGCTCCACACAGTTGTAATTGTGTCAATGATAAAGTTTTCAGTTGATCAGTGTAAATAAAAAAACATCAAATATCTTTCTATTCAGGCAATGCACAATTTTGAGCTGGGCAATTCAAGTCATCTTCGCGTGTCCTTTACGAAGTCCGTCATCTAGGGATGACGTCATTATCGTTTCCATGGAAACCGATGGGATCACTGCGTAAACCCTCTACACAACACCAGGTTATGTGACTAATCGACAGCATATCACATGACTCGGCAACACATCACCACAAGTGTCGCGTGACTCAGCTCCACACAACTCGAACCTGTCTACTAGACTGGAGTACTTGTCTGCACGCCACATCGCTAGACTGGCATGCCCTGCACTGTTTTAACTGTTGCTGTTAGAATTGATAGGTTATACTCACTTGTAGCGTAAGATCTTATTTTTATTTTCCGGTTGTTCGAATTTGCGAAACCGCCTTGAACGATGAAACATCTCGACTTTTTGTAACTAATCTCGTCTTCACTGAACTGCCTTCCGAGTGTGCTACTACTAACTATTGCACCCGTGTGTCATGCTACTGAAATGTTGATGAAACTTTTCGGTCCTCGTTTAGTTTGTGTTGGACTATTGGAGTTAGGTATCTGTTATTGAATGCAGAATTAAGCACCTGCGTACTTTTAGAATACCGTTTAAACAGAAACCTGGGACTTACAACTCGCCCTGTTTTTTTAATAGAATAAGTGAAAGCTATTGTCCACCTTAACTTGTCTTATTTGAATGTCAAGTGCGGCCTTACTGATTAAAGTGCTGTAGTTAAGATTGTATTCTTGTGTAGCACCTTTTTCCGTACTGTCGAAATTTTGCGCCCCTAAATCCCCCACCCCACTGCCCGGGTCTGCTTGCCTTAACACATTGAATGCTGGTTGTTGTTTTACCCTCCACACGTTTTAACCCTATTAGGCTTACATTACAGTTGTTTTTGCTGTGAAATATAAAACAAACCCAATGTGGCTGTGAAACTTAGGCAAAAATATCCAGTGTAATCGAGGGTGTGGCTAGGTGTCATGGCACAGCATTGGAGTAAACATTGCGTATATTTCAGTGTGTGTATCAACAACTGATGATGCTTTATGTGCCATTGCCTAACCTAGCTACACCACTGTTATGGTTGTATAAAATAATAGACCAGCAATCATCAGTAGCATATGTAATCAGAAGTAGAGTAGTCATTTTAAGAGTAGCATTATCAATTTTTTTATATATGTACAGATAGGCATTTATAACTTTAAAGTAGTAGAAAAAGCAGTTTTAGTGTTTATATTCTGCTGAGTTTTGAATTTATATGTTGATATATATATTTACTGTATTTATTATTGTTGGACAAAATGACAGAATTACACCTCTCAATTTCAAAGCTAAGTGAAATTAGAAACGAACTAATCTCATGAAGATAATGTCACAAAGGTTTTTTTTGGTTTTTTTTATTTATTTATTTTTTATTTTTTTGAAAAAAAAATCCAGGTCCATGAGGGCATTGTAAAAACTTGTTAAATTTTGTTAAGTGTTGTTGCAGAGATTGACTTGTTTCATGTTGGGATATAGTGCAAAATATTTTCAAAAGAAAAATTGGTTGCCATGGTTTTAAAACAAGAAATAAAACAATGGTTTAAACCATGCTCGCAGCTTACGGTTGCAGGTATAATGTAAATAAGATACCGACTGGTCATCATTCATGTAAAGTTTTAATCACACATAACTGTTGTAATTTTTTTTAACAGTAACAAAATCACATGACAGTTGAAGGTGCTAATAACCGCCCTACATTGATGACACTCGTTTCAAAATCTTTTGCATTTTGAATTAACAATCACAGTATTAAAGGTCTCATGGAAGCACTTTACAAATACGTTACAGTTCATCCTTTCTTACTCTATAGTGAATGGAGAAGGTAGATGGATAAGGAAACGAGTTTCATCAATGTGCGCACAACAGTTAGAGACAAATTATTGACAGAGTTGTGGTGGCTTATAATGAGTACTTTGTGGACATAAAATTGAGTATAAAACTGTGTTGCTGGATGAATTTGTTTGAATCAAGTCACTGTCGATAGTCACCAAAGATCTCTTGTTTTATGTTTCAAAGACGACATAATATAAAAACCAAAGATACCTATCAGAATTGTTAATCAAAAACTACTAAACTATTTCGTCTCGATTAACGAAGTTGGTTCTTACCTCTGTCTGTGAATATCTTTCGACCTTGGAAGTTACTAAAGTATTCGTCTAATTGTTATATGACTTACGGCCATTCCACAAAGAGCGTGACGTTTTTCTGCAAATTTTCAAATTTTAATGGAGATATGAAATTCTGTTCAGAAATGTTGAATTGTTACCCAAGACAGCAAAAAATGTGACACGAAGACTGCAATGCCTTATATATTGTCAGATGAGGTTTGTCATAAATCGGGTACATGGAATGTCTGCTAAGTATCTGTGAAGTAACTGTTTGGATGCTAAACAAAGGCACAGGACAAAAACGTAATGTACATGTAGTGGTGACAAAGGCTGAAAGTTGTGCATTTAGAATCCAAACGGATAATTTTTCTGGTAATACCTCTAAATGCTAAATAACCAAGATGCCTATAGATATTTTAAGTACTTGTAAGTTGGTTATGTGTAAGTAGAATAGAAAGACAAAATTAGCTATACTTTGCACGAAACATCCCTGAAAATCCCCCCCCCCCCTCCTCCATACCCGAAATACAAAAAGTGATGCCCATATTAAGTTGTAATGTGCAGAACCAAATTATAAATACGTTATGTTCGTAGAATTAAGAGTTTGTAAAGTTGAATTCCTTGTTCAATTTAAAAATCAATTTGTAAGTGACAAATTCCATTTTTGTACATATTGTGATAATAGATATGGGCACTACAGGGTTCTTGTAAAAACACAAAAGATGACAATGAATTTGGGGTATTATAATGGTGTGAATTTTTGTGATAAAAAAGACAGAAACAGGCATACGTAAACTATGAACAAAGTGCATTTGGGCAGCACGTACTATAGACTACAGCTGTGATGTGGCATACTGCCTTGTGTAGTTTGATGGTTTCGAATAAGATCTGTGAAGGTCAATTAATAAACTCTTGCATTAGGCGCTGAAAAGGGTATGGGTTTTCTAGGGTGGTGAAAAACTTACTTTTCAAACATTAGGATTTGATTTTGAATGCGTTTTGGATTACATGGTGTTGACAATTGGTGTGTTTTAAACCAGTGCCTTTTGTGAAGGGTATTGCTTAAGATCAGCTGTGGTCAAGCATAAATTAACTACGTAAGAATATTCATGTGTTCGTTACAAGCGTTATGCAGAAATAAGGCAGATTTATGTACATGTGTTTTAAGTATTCTACTGAAACAGTTTGCGTTGAAATATAATTCAAGATGTGAATATTTGTGTCGATATTTTTGCATTTCGGTTTTTTTTTTTTTGGTAATTCATCAAAGTGCATGTTGTTTTAAACGGATTATTTGTGACAAATAAAATAATGAATAGATTATATATTTTTACATCGGAAGAAGAAACAAATATTTATTTTGTTAGAGTTTAAATACTGATTTATTATTGCTCTGTACTTTTATGTGGAGTTGAATATTTGAGGACAGACGGGCATTAATCGAGCCTGTAGTATAAACTGAATCAATAGCAGCAGTAGCCGATCCGTGCTATACGTGGCTGTGTAAACGACCAACTTCCTATACATGGTAATTAAAATTGCGCATAGCATTGCGCACATCATGAAGAGATCAGTGGTTTATAAAACGTCTAGAATACACATAGGAGAAAATATCTTGTGCATAAATGGTAAAATCGGCTCAGAAAAATGGCCTTACAGTACCTGATCATACTAAGACCAGTTGTATTGAAAACTGAACAAAATGTGAACAAACCCTTACATTATTACCATGTTGCGGAACTTGTGCCGTTTGTCGGTCCCAATGATTATACAAAACAAAGTACTCTGTGGGATGTGTTAGTGGTAGGTAGGGTTATATACAGTGTGATCGCGTAACCATTAATGGCCTTATAATAATAATCCTTGTACAGTTAGTTACATATATCTTACATTATTTAAAGAGCATATTTGCCTCGTTGTATCTATGGGTGTTTCGGATAAAGGTTGTGCATAATCTTATGCTGTGTGACCCTCAAGAATGTCAAGTGATTATAACTTCGTCTCTGAATTCTTATCTACACTGAATGAAATTGTGGCACAAAAGCACAAAGGTGTGCACAATTTTTATACGAATTATGCCTATTATAAAAAGATGTGTGATATACAAGTTGTACCCTGTAGTAAGTTCGTTTTAAATATTTGAGTATAGAGAGTAATATTAAAATGCATTCTTAATGTACAGAGATATATGTGATGATGTGGTAAGTTATTTGTTATTATTATTATGATGTATTTAGATCTTGGAATAAGTTTCTGTACATAAAACCACGGTTTTTTTCTCTGTAGTACAACGTAGCGTGAAGAGGTTGATTAGATTATACGGGATTTTCAATTATTACCATTCGTTTAACTTATTTCTCTTATAGATTAAGTTTAGAACTATGTTAATTTTACCGATGCTTAATAATTGGCCCTGGATTCACTACAGTTTTATCTCACTAACGCACTTTTAAGTCTTGCATAAGATCTAGATCCTATTTATGCCTGTTAAATTAGCACGTGCTTGTGTTCACAAAGTATCCTAAAGACTAATTCTATGAAGAAATTCTGTTGTCAGCAATTTTTGTGATGGTCTTGGTGAGTTTGGACTTAAGCTAGCAAGCATTCTAAAAAGGAGGGCCACTTCTAACATGGAAATGCAGGGTCTCACTCTCAGTTCTTTTCGCCAAATACGATTGGGCAAAGAAATCACGAGAATTATTCACAGTCCAATCTCATGCTCAGCCTCATTCTGAACTAACCAATCAGTAAAGAACACCACCTTTACTTGGCTAGCTATCCTATCCACCAGACAACACAACTATTGTATGTGCAAGCCAATAGGGGCACCTGATACTGTCAGGGTTTGTGCAGTGCTCTGCGCATGTGCAAGCCTGTGGGATGGCGCCACTGGTTCTCTTTAGGTAATTATTATTGTTATTTGTTAAAGTGATCAAGATGTGATCCAGAGTCAAGGATTATATATTGTTATATTTGTGTATCATAATGTATTTTTGCTATTTTTATATTTATAGGATCAACAAAATGTGATTAAATAGTGTATTGTCCCATAGTTGCTCATGTGACCTGTGTCATGTGACACTGGGTTACCATGGCAACAGACTCTACATTAATTTCCACTTCTTTGCTGGGGGTCTTCCCAAATATGCTATATATTTCGGTCTTGCTCACATCTTTTAAAACAAGTTCAGAAACTATGTTGTATAATTAGTGATGCACACATTTGGGAAAAATTATCACACCTGAAACATTGAAATTTTTAAAAGAGTTTCGGCTAAAAAAAGTAGTTTCGTAGAACCAAGGTTTAGTGTAAGTCGCTGTACACTTACTTGTCCGTACCTAAAACTGAACAAAGGAAGGCCCCTGCAATTACATTTTAAATTATGTCACTGAAGAATTCCAAAATTTCCAAGGTAGTTTACAAATGAAACCTATATTCAGGATGCTGATGCAATGGTGTTGATGGTGTTCTTTTTCGGAGTATATTTTCATTTCTGTATATTGTAATGTATGTGTCAATTGAAACTCCAGTTTCCTTTAAATGTAACAGATCTGTTATTGAAAATTAAGTGCTTAATTTCAAGTGGCCTTGTAGACAAATATAGTGTCTATATGTGTGAATTCACTGAGAAAAATATGTGATCAAATAACATTAAGAAAATGTAAGAAACTGTAGTTTCAGTTGACAGATACAGACAGTGGTCAGAATAGTTGTTTGACTGTATATATCTTATCTGGCCGCGTTGTTATGTTATACTGTGAACAGAAACAAAACCATTTGTTGTTGCTGTGCATGGTTGCTAGGTAACAACAGAACTTAACTGAAACCAGAGCTGTGCAGTTCTGTATGCAACAGCTAAATCTACATGGAAACAACACAAAGTGAAAGATCTGAGCCCATCTGAGGGTCTATATATATGTGCCTAATTATGGGAACAAACAGGAATTTTTGTAGCTTTTTTAATCAAAAATATATTTGTTTTTATTTATTTAAATACTATTTAAGAAATGATCCTTTTTTGAGGACACACAATGATGATGCATGTACCTAAAGCTACTACATTATGCAGAAGTGGTACATATGGATTTATAACTATTGTAAAGAAAGGGATATTAAAATGTCATTTTGTAATAAAGATAAACTCGTATGTGTTTTAATGTTATAATGGTGTAGTTTGGGGAAACAGAACTTGTATATATCTATACTTTAGAGGTAGCTGCTAGTTAATATGTATTCTTGAAAGCCTTAGTCCAATACTCTATATATAGTGTACTAAAAGAAAGCATACATTCTTAAAAATCATATTTTCTTATCAATACAAATAGGAGATATAGATTTCTACTCTTGTTTAACAGAACTTTTATCTATCAGTGTAATATTTCTGTAGGACTTTGTGTACCGCCCCAAAAGTACAAACGCTATTGTCTCTTTATACTGTACCGACTTTATTGCTGTATGCACCACCCTTACTGTTCCATTACTGGGCTTTGTACTGAGTATTTCTCTTGGCAGTGTTGTTTAAAATACGATCTTAGCTTCAAAGGACCAACATTTCATGTCAAGGACCAAATTTATTTCTGGACCATTTACAAAAAAAAATGACATTTTAACTCCTCTTTAAACAGATCATGCTTGGCATTACTGTTTTCATGGAGTTTGAATAGATTAGATTAAGTACGTAACCCAGTGTTGTTTCAGTGTTAAACTGAATCTGTAACTGAACTAAACAAGCTGTACTCAAATCTTCAACTCTCTACTGTATAGTTCATACCTGATATGGCACCCACAGCCAATCCCCCATTTTAATAATTTGGTTCTAAATTTAAGTTATATTTTGAAGACTCAAAATACGGTAAGATTGGCTGTAGGTGTACACTGGTGTATAATTTGCACAACTGTGTCTATTTTTTAGTTTGTGTTCACTCATATGTATCTTTCACCTATTACCTTTGTATCTTATTGTAAGTCTGCATTATAATTAGTTTAAATATCTTTTTTCATAACTGAACTAATATGAAAATCGATCTTTGTAATTCTTTGGATATGTATTAAATCTTTCGCATAATTATCTCTTAATAAGCTGTGTCTTTATCTTCCCAGTGTTCTCCTTTTACTTCCCCCCGCCTTTACGCTGTCGACGCACACAACCTTACTGCAGTCGAAATCTTTAGGCTTTTTTTATTTAATTGTTTGGATTACATTTCCCGCCGCACTTTGAAATCGGGATTTCAAAAAAAACAAACCAACTCATTTGAGGTTGAAACATGATGCGCACTGCAAGATTTTTGCATCGTAACGAGTTCCGTCAGGAGATGATTGAGAAATATTAAATATTTTATCAATATTTATAAACAGTTTGGCTTTCTTGGGACCAAGTTCAATTTTTTTTTTTTTTTTCCGATTGCCGCACTTTGAAAATCCTGAAAGTGCAATGTAATCCAAACGATTAAAAAAAAAAGGACTTAAGTACCATAATAAATGCTGTACCAAGGACCTTTTTTTTTTTTGCAGTTTTGAAGAAATGCAAAAACTCCACAAAGTAGCGGAACGCTCATTATTTATTAGAAACATTGACATTTTGAAAAATACAAAGTTCAGATTTACAGCAAGTTTATCGAGGCGTAAGACCATAATGTACGAGGTAATTTTAAAGGCTGGATAACAAAGTGATCGATACAATAGTTTTACACCAGATAGTTTGGTGCGAGGAAAATAATGAGCAATACCCTCAGTGAGTGTACTCAAGTCGAGATTTGGCAAGCATAAATTTGAATTAGTAAAAGTATACACGCACGTTCGTTAATATTTCAGCACTGCGGACGAGTACCTTAAATGTGAAAATATGCTAGTTTGTATTTGAAAATTGCCAGATGAGCTTTCACTTTGGCACAGCCAAGCTTTACATATAAAGGTTAAATCGAACGCATGCACGACTATCTATTCCGACTTTTCACCAAAATCAAGTCGAAACCAGACTTTTCTACATGCAATTGAATTTAGTAAATGGAAATCTTTAGTTCCAAAAAATGTCACCTGAATACATGTCTGTAGTAGTTAATAAAGTTTCATTTGATGTCAACAAAGCTGAATGATTGATACTTTTTCACACCTATTTTTCAAGTATGGGACTTTTCGTAACGCTTTAATCTACTAAAGATAACTGTAATTTTACTTTACAAAATGTTGTAAGTAAAAAGTCCATTTATAGTACAATTATCACACTTAAAGTATTTTTTTATTACAATGGGCAGTTTTACTTTATGTGTACACCACATAATAGCTAGTTTTATAAATAACCCATAAACCTTAACAATAATAGTACTCACAAAAACCAATGCACGTGTAAGTATCACAATTAACATACAAAACACTGTACAAAGCTTTCTCATTAATCTAATGGCGATTTCATAATTAAATCACACTTGTGGAGAATAAATTCGCAAATCCACACCATTCGATGCAGCTTTAATTTATGTAGCAATACCACATCTTTATGAACTACACTGCTGGGCGGTAGTCCTGGAGCTGGTGCCTGGGATGTGTGCCAACACGAGGGTCTCAATTTTCTACAAATTATTTTCGCAGGGTGATTCTGCCATTACGAACAAGAAAACATTGTGTACTTTCGTTGATGTCCTTTTGCACACAAACATCTAACACTTAAACATTAGTTAAACTTAACAAGAAACATATTCAACAAAGTTTAGACTACTGACCACAACTCAAATGACAACAAAAATTAGTCACCTACAAAATTCGCAATCTCTAAACGGATATAATAGACAAAAATAGATTAAGAGAATTAATATGTACAACTGACAAAAAGTTAAATGCAAATTTATTTACATGACAGATCATTTAACAACATTTTTTTGAAACACTTCTATGTCACAGTTAACATGTCGATGCAAGTTTTAATCAAATGCAGGGCACGAAGAAAAACCAGTTTTTTTATCTCCTTCTTAATTGAGATGTTTTATGAGCCAAAATCTTCAGTAGCTAACGATTTTCATGTGTTTTGCATGTGCTTACTGCCGTTAGAAGCGAACAGAAAAACTGAACCATTTGGGGCGTGTATTCTTAGGTACCAAGGCTCTTCGTTTATAAAATTACGCCATTTGTATCAATCAGCACTGTTACCAAGCCGAACAACCTGCCCTGACTATAACGAGATAACAATCACTGTGATACAGGGAATGTTTACTACAATTGGCATCCAGCATTGGCTATCAAATATTCCTCCACCTGAGAAATGCGTTCTACTCAGTTTGATTAAAAGCTTAACATCAGGCAAATGAAGAAGTTTTACAGACGCTCTACTTTTACAAATAAATAGAAAATGTCATGTGTAGTTTAATACGAGAGATGGCTAAGCGCAACATGCGATTTTAGAAATAACTGCAAAAGATCTAAGACCAGTTAATTGCGGGAATGTATACGGAATATAATTTTTACTTGTGAAACTGATTAATACAATGCCATTCAAATATTGATATTTACATCATAACAAACTAACTGAAAAGTTTAGCCTTTTCTTAAATTCACACATGTATTTATTTCTGGCAAGTATTTCAATTTAGTTATGCACATGGGCATCACATAGTAAATAACATTTAATACAACTCAAAAGCGAAACGGTAAGAGTATACATCTGTGTACACGTACTTTTCTTTCACTTTACATTTACAAATGTTAACTTTCCGTACCAGACGTGTTTTAAATTATGCTTGTCTTATGATTCAAATTTTCGTTTTTAAATACTTCTATAATGAAGCTCATTTCTGCAGTACATGGCTTATTTAGCTTACACAGAGACTAGAAAGAATTATGCAATTAACTACAGTAAATAAAGACAGATATTGTTCAATGCGATCTCATTAACAGTGTTGTCGTTGTTACTGAGACATGCTGGCACCGTCATGTGCAGTGCCCATTTGCTCTAGACGGATAACAATACAGATCTTACATGATGAAGCATAATTAACATTCGGCACACAATTCTGGAGGCCAGCAATGTAAAGAGTACATTATACCCAGCTGGATCAGACTAGATGTTTTACATGTATTTGCTATAATGCCAATACACCCTGTTTTGCAAGGCCATTATTAGATGATACTCTCCTTTTCGAATTTGTGCACTTTGCTTCCAGCTGTTAAAACGCAAAATACATATTGGTACCAATATTTGCATTTGTCACGACTATTTTTAATCGAATTCAGCAATTTTCAAGTGTCAGTGAGTGGCCTTTCAAAACAGGTTTTATTGTAATGGTCCGTTTACTTATGGAATTACTTATCACGCAAGTCATGGAATGATAGAGAAATACAGAAGCAAAACAGAGCTTGATTAACGAATAAAAATAATCCAATAAACATTTACAACCCAGTGGCCCCACAAATGGACCCTGGTCCAACAAAAAACTAAAAAAAAATGTCACCAGGTAGAATAACGCATGTATAAAATCAAAAATATTTCTGAACATCGGAAAAAATTATTTCACAACAAATAGTTCACAAAATTACATTAAATCACAGTATATATTCACAACTGTTTGTGGTGGGACTACTTAATTGACGATACACCTTAAATCATTTTAATCTGGGAATACATTATCATCACTGATTTTCTGAGATGTATACCATGCGTATTTTGCACAAACTAATTATGTCAATTCAGTTTTAGCGAAAATCATTTGACAACATTTTACCTAGTGCAATGATTACATTGCACTGCCTTAGTTTTGGCCCCAGTTGAAATGCAGGCAGTATGCTTGCCCAAAAGATTAATGTTAATGCCAATGATTTGAAATTATGTACATGTACAAAATACTTTACAATAAACTGGGATATTATTCCTTTAAACATATAGCAATGGTGCTGTCATTAGTCTTTAACGCCAGCAGCAGTTTACGTTAATAAGCCTGTGTTTAATAATCACAAACAATACTGACACAGTATTATCTACAGCATTATCTGTCTTGGCACTGCAATCTTACTTCCTGAAATTTGGGTTAATTTAGTTTAATTTAAATATTCTTCCCCACCAAAATGTTAAGCACATTATAAGCACATACATGGCTTTCTTGACGAGAAACTGATCAGGAAATTGTGCGAACCAGAATTAAGCAAACAACTGCTGCACCAAGTTTAATGCTTTTAGGTAGCCACATTATGGCAAGAAAAATTGTCACGAATACATCAAAATTATTCAGATCTAACACATTCCACTGCTAGATGTGTACTCTCTTAACTGAAAATAACTTTCTGCTTGAATTTGATTACATGAATGAGTATACATGCATTTGATATACAATATTCACTAACAATATGACTAGCTTTTTCGCTAGTAAGATTTCTGGGACTTCTCCAAGAGAAAAATATTTCCTAATTCAATTATCCGACAGTTCTACATTTTGTTTCACATTAATATTTTAAACCCCAAATCATGTTGAAAAATTAAGAAACTTTCGAGGTTCTACTTGTCGAGGTTCTAGTTGTTATCCGCGGATGAGCTAAATTGTCTAGATGGTGTGATACGGCTATGATAACGGTGTCTTCTCACTCATGTTAATCGCTTCAAATACGTCATTCTGCAATAACAAAGATTTAAACATTAATTGAAATATTCTGCAAAACATCATAACGGCATTGTAGCCGACAATTTACACTGTTACTGAATTCTATTACAATTCTATCTAAACAGTTGCAGTTAAACTTGTCCTAAGTGAACAACGTGTCTCCTTAACATTTGCACTGCATTCTGCCAAATGAGCTTATTTTGTAAGAAGTCGTGGTTGATATGCGCAGTGAACTCCAGACAAATTGAGTTACATTCTCTTTAAATTAATTTAACCGAAAACGTTTGCATTTGCCCTACAGCTCATGAAACCTACAAGTCTTCCTGCAAGCTGTTGTGAATATGTACTTGGAACACATAGACATGTTTAAGGATCACCAGGCATTTATAAATTATTCTTGGTTTTTATGAATTGCACTGTGCGTATGTCAAAGATCTTTAAATATTGAAAAACAAAGTTGCAACCGGTAATACATAACCTTGTAGCATGAACACTGGCACATGCATCGCAGCCTTATGAAATTTACAATAACGCATTTTTACAGTAGCGTAGCAATTTTAATTAATTTTTTTTACATTGTCCTGGATAGCATATTTGTTGCACATGCCAATGTTGCAAATAATCGGAACGAAATTATCCCAGATACCACATTCAACAATAAACCGTATTAACCCTTTGCACTATTCATCCGTCATCAAAGGATCCAATGTGCAGCTGTATGGCTCGACCGGTCTAAAATCCTGCACGAATAACCGTTTTAATATTAAATTTTTTTACTTTGTTTCTCTTCCCTGTTCTATCTTCCAGAGGGCTGCAGACGAACACATGCAACTCCATTCATTATTAGTTTGTGCACTAACTTAGATCACTGGATCAAAGCTGTGGGCCATTTGAATCATGTCCAAATTCATAACAAGAGTCGTAGGCCTCCAGAAAACAAACTGGTCCGAGTTCCATTACAGTGACATTCTCTTCCTTAAAAATTGCTTCGATAACTGGAGTCCTATTATTTTTTAGTGGTCCATCCGGACTTGTGAGACCTGAAGTTGACTAGTCCGTAGCCAAAATCAGGTAGTCACAGCCTAACGGACGACCGCTAAGGTAATCCCTGCAAACATTTTGGCCCCTTGCAATTTCACGTTGACAAATATCACAATACATTCACAATTATAAAACTAAAAGAACCTCATTCTCATTCACCACAGTAAGACATTTTAACATAAACACTTCGCTTGCACCTATTTCAAGAGAAGATGTAAACCAAATATACAGAGACATGAGAATCTTATACCCAAATTACGAAAACGAAAAGCCTTATATCCATTTCATTTAAGTATCTTAAATGTTTTAACAGATGTGTTTTTGTTTTTCGTCTATATTACCTCCTTTGCGTACTCAGTCGAGCAATGCACTACTTTCCATCCTAACTTCCATAACGTCAAAATCATCCTACGGGAATTTTGGTGACATTTATCAGTACATTTCTAAATACATTTCCACACAAAACTGTTCAAAGTCCTTTAAAATATTTAGCAAAAAGACACTTTCATCAAAACAAGAACTCTAAAAGTGAGAAAAACAACAGTGCAATGTGCAAAGCGTACAATTTTACATCTTTGTTAACAAGCTACAGCTGATAATGTTGGCTAGCAATGTTTACCCTCTTTCCTCCCATTTTCTTCAGTCTTGAAAAGAACTTTCGGCCTTTGCGTTCGTTGAACGTGACCGAATCGAACTGCTCGTCTTCATCCTCTTCGTCCAAACCACACGACTCGGCCGCAGGCAACTCGCCCTCCTTTGTGTTGGCGTCAGCGACAAGCTTCATGTACTTGTACTCCAGCCTAAACGGGAAAATAAGATTGTCATAATATTGCAAAAACAGCACGTTCATACAGTAAGTTCTCCCTTCTGTAATACATACATAAGAGGGTTTGTGCAAGGCTAACTTGTTAACTGTGAGTGCAGACTTAGGGACTAGGTTCTAGGACAGTTGTGCAAGCTATGCTGGTTTAAAATGGCATCACTAATCAACAAGAAAGCCATGGGGCTTATGGCACAGCTGAAAGAATATCATGATACTTTTGTTTGATGCATTTTTGAGGACAACACAGTTACATCAGGTGTCATGAAACATGTTGGAACAACAGGTCACATGCCTATGTCTACTAGAAAAATAAATGAGAAAAAATTT
>JBCAUI010409840.1:0-14297 GCA_038406195.1 Haplosyllis anthogorgicola | reverse complement strand
ATTCTTAAATATTATGCCGAGTGAAGCAAGGCTGAAAAATTTGGGAAAATATAGTCTAATTTTAGTGTTTTGAGGTGCTGGGGCCCCAAAGTTGGGCCCCAAAACTGGGGGCTTGAGGGGGGAGGGCAGGGCCGCCCCCCTGGATCCGTTGCTGAAATGGTACTGGTGTAGCTCTTACTTCATTAGGTGAATTAGTTGGACATCGAATTTGGAAAACCCCCCATTGTATCTGATGGTAAGGTGTCGGATAAATCATAGGTTAAAATCCTTACCCAGACCGGAAGTGTCGGATACCAGGATTTATCCAATGATGGTATCTGTCGCTGTACCTTCGGTGCCTCTGCAGATACCATCGTCGGATAAATCCTGGTATCCAGTACTTCAGGTCTGGGTAAGGTATTGTATCCAGTACCGTTAAAGTAGAGTCGAGCTTTAAATTTCTGTTCCTGCTCCCAAATCATTAAAGAAAATTAGAGCAAAACAAATGTACGTTGTGCTCGTCACATAACAAAAAATTCTAATTAAATCTAACCTGAGCTGCTGAGAGAAACGTTAAACTATGCATTCGAACAAGTATTGACTGGGCATCTTGTGCTTCAAATTTTCACTGTCGATTTCCTGTGCTGTGATCTACAAACCAAAATACTCAATCCTTTCTCCCTAAATCAATTACCATATTTTGATTTTAATGTCAATACATAGAGTATCTTCGAAAATAATTCTCTGCATGTCTAAATGCACGAATCTGGGGGAGGCGTGTAGTGCTCTAACATTGCTAATTTTACATTTGACACAGTGGCCCCAACGTGTAACGTCATTTTGACAAATGATGGGGAATCAATCTTCTTCTTAGGAAACTCACCGTAATTTCTTGTTTTTTTAAAGGTATTGATAATATAGATAATTGTTGATTCTTGCAGATGGTTACACAGTAGCTCCGTCCATGTTGAAAGTAGAGAACTCACTCTACGCTCACTGTCCGGTCGTTCACGGCGAATTCAATTCAGACTTCGGAAGAGAAAATGGTAAGTCAGGGGGAAAAACTTTATTGCTTTGCAGTTGATAACATGCTGTCATAATAACCCCAGATTCCAGAAGCACATCTGCCTTTGGTTCAGTGTAATGGTGATAATGTGGTGGTTCCAAAATTTCATGAAGGAAGGCTTGACTGGATTCCAAGTAGTTCAAAGGGGATGGGGATGCGGATAGGGGTTGGGGTGGGGGTATTCTTTTAATTTTGTTCCAGATTCTGCAAGAAAAACAAATAAATTTGGGTTTATGGAGGGTATGTGCGTCACTGGTACCCATTTTGATCTAGCATGAAAAGTTAAGGCATTTGTAACCGAGGGAAACTGTAACATTCCTTTTCTAAAAACTGAAGACATTTTCATGTAGCCTTTGTTATTTGCTGAGTGGATGTAAGTTGGCGGTAAAACAAATAAAATACTATTTCATTTCAGGCAAATCACCTGTTTCTCTGCAGAGTGTTATACATATCCGACCTGAATCTCCCAGAAAACATGGTACGCAAAATTCTAAGCCAATTCTAAAAGTCTAAACCAGTTATGAACCGTTTTGCAACAATCTTTAATGTCTTTTCTAACTCGTCTGTTGTCATGTTTTGCAGGAACTGGTTCTCCCGACCAGAGAATGGAACACTCACACTCACGAAGTCCCACCAGTAAGACATCATGGATACTGTATTATTAGCTGTACAGAATTCTGACAGGCTTTCTTAACATGATTAAAAGTTAGCCTAAATACAAAAAGATGTAATGTAAATATAAAGATAGTGTGATTTTCCTCAGAACACTTCCTATACTTTTGAGAAAAAAAGCTCAATGTGTTTAAACATTTTCAGGTTTATCAACAACACAACCTAGGGCCCAGCTGTCCCCGGAAAATCGTGCTTTAAATCCAAGTAAGAGATTGTATAAAAGATATCTCCACAGTATATAGTGAGATATATTATCATCACCTGCGTGTGTATGGGGGGGGGGGAGTTGGGGGGGGGTGAGTGTACCTATGAGTAAAACTGTGTGGTCTCACGATCCTATTTCTAAGGGGTTCACAACAGAAAGGTCTGTGGAAATCTTATTTTAACCTCCCCCAACAAAGCATGCCTAAAGAGAAAACACGAAAACTTCTGGTATGAAGAGGAAAATCTGACATAACGAACCCGTTTTACTTTAAGGAGAAGAAGTCGATTAATTTGTCAACTTACATATCGTTTCGCTCAGGTTTACAAGCCGTTAAAGGTATGGTACAGGCTGTTCCTGCAGATTCGAATCACATCGGAAACCCACGGCCCACCGACTCTACGCCCCGAGGCCTCGGTGACCCACCACCATCCCACAGCCAGCACCCGGGAGACCCACCGCTGCAGGCCCTGGGTCCCGGGCCTCCACCATCTCATCTCAGCAGAGAACCCAGTGAGTAGTTTACAACATATGAGACACTCCGCAGAACAATGTTTGTGCTAAAACTGTGATACAGAACTATTAGACTACTAAACTAAGTCACTACTAAAGTCATTGAGCCAAGTCGATGGTATTGTTATAGATGACGTTAAGCACTGGTGCCTTTTAATGACGAGCTATTCAGGCAAATAATGCAATCTATTATGGTGAATCACCATTTCATTTTGAGAAACCCTGACTGTCACTCATCATAATGTTTGACCTTTGGCTATGTAACCAGCCCAAATAAAAACAAGATACCAATAAGCCCCATATTGCTTGATCCAGGGGACAGTGCCAGAGATAGATATACCTTCACAGCCCGAGTTTTGGTCATTTCCATGGGGTTTCAACATATATTTTACTATTTTAAAATGGAAATTTAATAGAGCTCCCTCCTGTAGGAAATCCAGGATTTGCCAATTACAAATTGTGTTAATAAAGGCATATGGATCGCAATTTAAACCAAAATGAACTTTTGTTTAGAAGTGATTATGTAAGTAACAAGTTCATTCAGAAATGCAGGTTAGATTTGGAAACTATGGTGAAACGCCCACAGTTCTGCATAGTTTATTTAATTCATATTTATATAAACTAATTATAACATTCATTAAGGTAACAAAAGTGGTGTTTGAATATCTAAAGTGTGTACTTTGCTCTCACAGGTCCTCGATCATTGCCAGACAGTAGTGGTTTACCCAGTAACTTTCAGCCTCCTCGCCACATAACGGAGAGGCATTTACAACTTGGTGAGTACTCTTCTCCTGAATAACAGTGCATTTCAAAAAAACAAAACAAAGAAAAACAAACTAAGAGCTGAGAACTAACGTGTTAATAATTTGTGATTAAAGAATAAAAACTAATATTGCCCTTTTAAAAATAAGGTAATAGTAATTAATAAATGCGTGATCTTCAAAATTAGTTGGCTTTTGGTTTCTTATTAAAAATATTCAAAAGGAAGCACATCAAATAGTTCAAGAATGAGCATTAAAATTAAATCTTGTTAAAGTAAATTATTTGATCTATTGATTAATGTAACTAGTGATACAGATGCATTTTAAATCAAGAACTCTGGATTGCAAGGACAATTAAGATGACAGTTCGCACAACATACCTGGGCAGATCAGGTAAATTAGGCAGATTAAGTAGATTAGGTAGGGAAATTTATACTGTTTTTAATCCATGACGAATAAAAGTAACTTAAAACGGATAATATTTTGTTGCAATATATCAATTATTTTACTAACAATAGTATAAATAGAAAAATTCCCCTATTATGTCTAGTCTGCCTAATTGAGCAAGTGAAATAAGTAAGAAAAACCTAAATTACTTAGCCCACATCAGTGGGATAGTAGAAGGTTGCAAGCTTTTAGAACATGTAACCTTCATAAATGTCTTCGATGTTTAAGAAATGTCAAATCTTGTACACATGTCTAGAAACGTCTATCTTTTTTCTGTTCGGATCAACCATTTTTTCATTTCAGAAAATATGTAGTATATGTATTTGCAATAGATACAAATGTTCCTTTCAGAATAGTTGAAGACAGCACAGTACTAAATACCGGTGCAGCTTCTTTTAGATTGCAGCTCAAAGAATACATACAATTGCCTCCTTGATTAAAATATCGTACTTCAAACTTCAAGCACTATTCTACGCAGTCAGCTTCGTTCACTTGGCAATTATTGCTAATCATTGTTTCGTATCAAGCAAAACAAGAGCATTTTGACTTTTGTGATGCCTTGTTCCATTCGAGTTCGTTTGTTTGATAAGTTCTCTCAGTGCCGTGTTCTCAGTGTTGGCAGCCGTTAGAACCGTCGCTTTGTCCGTGTTTCCGAGTACTTCCCGACTCGGTGCTTTATGCACAGGTCGGATGACATCTTTATCTTGTTAACTCTGTCCAATTACGGAAGTCGTTTTGCCGCCTCTGATCTATTGATCATTAAAACAGGCGCGTCCCGACTTCGGGGGCAAGCGGGGTGGGGTGGGAGTGGCATGGTTAGTTTGTCGTATAGTAAAATCTGCATTGCGCCTACACCCCCCATTGGGCGTACTACTGTCATCCACGCACAGTTCAACGCACTTTACACATCAAAACGTTTCAATGTATCTTCAAAGTTTACAGTGAGAAATAGACTCTTTCATGCTCCATTTTGGTATCAGTCGAGAAGCATCATGTACCCTATGTCTCCATTGGGTCATCCGCGTACTTTTTGTCACCAACAGTGGGTTGTCCTCCCAATGCAGATTTTACTGTGTACGATTGCTGGAGTTTTCATTTAATTGTTAGTCCAAGCCCTCTCGGTCTTTCAGATTGCCTTTGCTAACGAGTAAAATTTAAAACAAACGTAAACGGAAATACTGGATTACTAGTATCACCATAAATTGGATATTACTGATTCTGAAATTAACAAAATCACTTTTGCAAGTTTTATTTGATGCTAAATGTAGTAATGGCTGAGATATTCATGGTAACAACTTACGTTTTAATGTTATTTTCCATGATTGGTTTAACTAGTTAGTGGTAAGTGGTAACTCAACTGCTTAGGCAAATGACCTGACAAATAGGGATGTCAACTAATAAAGTGACCGTTTTTAATCGAACCGATTTTACGGAACCGTGAAATCGTCCGATCTATCACGTCTTGAGGCTTTTACTCATTTGACAACTGAATTGTGCTCATACAATATGTTGTAGGACTTGCGGCAAACAATGTCAATACCGTTTTTTTTCAAGCGTTTCTACTTTTTTTTTTAAATTAATTTTCTTTTCATACGACCTATTTTCCATCGAACCCATGTACGTTTCTTTCGGTTTTGAGGGACCCTGGCTTGGTAACCTGTTTGTGATATTGTTTAAATTCCCCAGTTTATTATGTCGTGACGTGGGCCTGGACGAACATTGATTATCCTTGTTTCCTGACTAAAAGTTGCTTTGGTTCCTTCTAATTAGTGTGTTATTCAACTAGGCTGGCATATCAATTTCTCCCTCTTGATTTTGTTGTTGGCATTTTGTCCTTTATATTTTGACAAAGGCACATTAGGCTTGATGTCCTTGGGAGAGAAAAAAAACTGGACTGTAATGATCAGATAATGAAAAGGTTGAGCTGAGCAGATATAATTGACCATGAAAGAAAACTTGTGTGAAACTCTATATGGGTTAAAAGTTTCCCCAGAAAGGTCATAATGAATCAAACTTAAGCGTATTGGCTAATTTACAGTGAAAACAAGACTACAAGCCTACAAGTGAAGAAAAACATGAATTATTTTGTAGATACAGATATCAATAGAGCCACTGCATCTGAATACATTGGCGAATCTGGGGGTTGTTGGGGGAAGGGGGAACACATCCATCTATTTTTTTCTTCATAATTGAAAAACAACTTTGGCCAAATTAACGTATTTATGTTATAATGGAATAATTGGCAATTGTTAAATAAGTCTAATTAGGGTGGTTAACTAGGAGTACAATTGGGCAAAAGAAAAATAACAGCCCACTGTTTTGGAGAGGGGGATGAATAACGAATTGGTTAGGTACGAATGTAATGTCCTACAAGTTAAGATTCATTCGCCCATCTCTACCCATTACCTACTGTGGCCTTCATCAACTATTCATGATCGGGTTTGGCAGAGCTCCGTTGTAAACGGGCCACACTGGCGGAAGCGCTCGATTAACAAAGACGAAGTACTCGGTTCCTTCGAGGGTCTCATCAGTAACACTTGAATCATAGACGAAGCTTTTAATCATCTCCGTAATGGAGGAAATAAAGGGTGGTATTATGCTTTCCTTGCGTATTAAAATTAAATGAGATGAATTCGTTATTAGTCGGAAAGGGGGATGGCGCAAAGGAAATTTGTTAATTTGTGGAGATCAGGAATTGCGGTTTCGTTTGTTTTTTCATGGGTCGAAGTAAAGAGTCTTTCTTACGTGGATAAGGGATAAATTTGTGAAATATTTTTTAAATGTAAAGAGTTTTAATTGAGAAGGAGGTCAGGCCAGTAAAAGCAGAAAAACTTACTGTAGGATTTGGATACATTTGACAGAAACAAATCATTCCCACTTGTTAATTGGCTGTTCCGTAGAAGATACTTTTGAAACGTTAACCATCACGTAATCTCCGTAATAGGATTAAACTACTTATTTGTAATGATATTAATTTGTGATTACCTATATGATTCTTACAATTTATTGCTGACCTATACAAGATACATTTCTTCAAAACACTGTCCTGGAAATTGAAGGTCTTGTTGTACAACTGAAATTGTTCGCACTGGCTAAAGTGCACTTATGAACCAAGATTCAACACCAATTTAGCATATAGCCGCTCACAAATAAAGTTTATCATATTTTGTAACCAAACAAGAGATAGCCTAAGATGTTTAATACAAGTGTTATGTATTTCAAAAACATGTATGTAAATACAACACTGCATTTATTTATGATATTTCTAATAGCAGTTTGATGGCATACCTCTTTCTCTATTAGGACAATCACATTGTGGTTTGCATGCTGAAACCAACTAATTGAGTTGCACATAAAAGGTACCCTGTCAAGCGTGCTGGCAAATTCCTCCTGCCAAAAGTAAGACAATAATAAGATAAAAGAGTAATATTACTGTGGATTGCATGCGTTATGTGGTTGTGTAGCATAATAAGATGACCTTATAACCGCTCAGTGAGGGAATATGAGGACTTAGAGGTAACGGTTGGAAAAAAGGATGTCTCTAAGCATGCAACCTAAAGAAAACGAAGGACAAGATAGTTACTGAGACAAAACTCCAAGTACCACCTATCTGTACATATTTCGTAGAGGCGATGAATACGTTGATATTCGTTAGTCTTTGAGAAATTCTGCTGGTGAATCCTCATTTTAAGGGAATTATTGATATTATTGTATGTATCAAAGGCTTTTAAGTAGTGGTGTCACCGAAAGGCAAACTCCAATACCGGTTATCGGTTCCTTGAAACGAATAGATATCGGTAAATTATCATTTTTAGTATCTCCTGAAGTTTCATAGAATATGAAGTTTTTATGAACGATCACCTCCGAGACCAACGATGGTCTTATGAGTGAGGTGTCAAATGTTCATCCTATTGAAAAATTATTAACTTAAAAATGTACAGATTGAGGTGTCTAAATATTGCAAAATATTGCAATACCAATACTGCAAAATATTGTTTTCTCCAAATAATCTTTACATAGTCCTGACATAAATCTTGATTTCACTTTAAAAACCAATATCAAACATTGAATACCGGTTACCGAAAATTTCTTCCGAAAACCTAGTTTTACGGGTATTTCGAATACCGAATGACACCACTACTTTTAAGATAATTGGCACAAAGCTTTCTCCCCAAACTATAATTCGGAAGGGGGTTTCCAGTTTTACAAAAGAAGAAGATACAATATTGTCCGCTACAACAGGATTTAATGTTCGCTTTTAAACAGTTGACAAATTCACTCATGTGCACTCCACTCCACTGAATAGTACGGTACATTTGGGTAAAACCATGATTCCCTGATGAAATTTTACACTCTCATGCCATTAATTGCCGATATTTGATGGACATTCCATGATTGATCAGGGCAGTGCCTTTAGTTACTAATGACTTACTCTTAGAAAATGTAAAAAATAATACCACCCCTGGCCCCTCCCAACTATAAACAACAAACTTTTTTGCCATAATACTGTAACACCAAGTACATAAAAGTTTGGTGTTATGAAATAAAAAGATAATGAACAAAACAAAGGAAAAATACATAAGGCTTGCGTGTCTCCGTAACTCCCTGTGATGGATCCCATGATACACTTCGTCTTGTAGAATCGATGGCAGTTTCCTACTCACATGCCAAATAAGTCTTTGTATTGCAACCCAAATCGGATAATTAGAGTTCTCAAGTTATTCGTGTTTTGCCCACAGTACAATAACCCGATCTCTCGATAAAGATTCCGCATTGTGTTGGAACATCTCCCCCTTTTAGTTCTTTATCAGAGCCTAATTAGACCAAACCTCAAGTCAATGGGTTAAGAGAGGTGGGATCTTTGATGTATTAATTAAGATTTAGTTATAACTATTCGAAGATGTGACTGTCTACCTGGCATGGCATCTGCAAAAAAGTTTTTTTTATTATGATTTCGTTGTTGCTGACTTTAAGTTTGTTTTAATACCGAACCGAGACATGATAGGCTTGTCCCATGTCTGGAAAGCTTGTTTACGTTTCATTACCTGCAAAGTCTTCAACGGAATTGAGTAGCACAAGGTGTACAAGAAAAATGTAAATGCTTATGTGACAGGACGAATAAATTAAACTGTTCTCATGTCTGTATGCCATAAAGGAACAGGAAGGTCCTTCGATGAGCTACTGAATAGGAAGTAGTTTTTGGCTCTAATCTCATAGACACCTACGCAAATAATGTATTTTCAATAGTAAATTACAGGACTACTTATTAAGCCGGAGATACACAGCGCCATGTGACCGCATACGATTTTAGTTAAGAATTTATCAATTGAAATCATAACGGAGTTAGTAACGCTAGCTTTTTCTTGCAACATTGACCCTTACGCAAAAATGTTCAACATAATCACATGCGACTGAGATCGTTTGCTATTAGAAATACAGCGACCACACGATGAATGACCGCTCACCACTTGCTTCACAATACATTGATCCTTTTTATTGAAATATTATTTTCCACACCCTTAGTGACATCAGTTAAATATTAAACAGGACATTTCACGGGTCCATCTTGCTATAAATTCTCCTGGCAACAGGTTCAAGTTATTAGTTTTGATAAGTTACCCATTTCAAATATTTATTGGCCAATTGTTTGAATTCGCAGGGCAGAAAATGTCAGTTTTCAAGTGGAAATTGCCATAAATATTTCTGAGCCAGAGAGGTGAAGCTTATGAATTTTGAAAATTGAATCATTGTTGGTGTCAAGTGTGCAACAGGGGTATTTATCAGAAATATACAACTTTGTGAACTCTTAAAATGTTCTTCGGTCTTCTTCGCCAGGTAAAGCGTTAACTAAAGATATTTCCTTTGAAAAGTAAAAACATGGTATAAAATGTCTGAATTGTGCATATTCACCAATGTTCGAACAAGCAAAATGTTAAGAAGATTCTTCAGCTCAATGGTTAGCACGTGAAATTAAGAGGTTACGGATCTTTAATAACTTCACATGTAAGTGTTGAGCCAGTGCGTTTATATTAATAACTTGTTTATCTAGCTTCTGGGTCTAGTTATTACTCGGTTAAGTGGCTGCTGCGTAGCCACCATACATACATCGCTGTGACCAGTGAGTGGCAAGCGTGGGTTACAGCTGTTGCCCTGTTTGGAAGTGTAAATCGTGTATCTCTCGCACAAATCGCAAATCAAAACTCAGTCAAATTGATGTCAAGGGAATTGAATTGTTTTTTATGACGTTTCACCTCACTTGTCAACTTACTTTCATAAGAATGAGGAGAAACTAAAAGGCTGTTTGAGGACGGAAGCAAATTACAAGTTGGAGATGAGCATCTGTTGGTAAAGATTAACAAAAACTTCCTTTAGAATTCGTGAAGAACTCCCATTTGGCTGTTTACCCTGTAGAACATCACAAAAAACCGACGAACTGCATAAAAATGAAACATTAATTAGGAAGGGAGTTTGGCATGTATAAATCGTAATTAAAAGCGGTTCTGTGACATTAGTGTGACAAGGAGCCTACCTCGTTGTATATGTGCCCCATTAGAATGACAGCTAGCTTCAGTTGCTTTTAGTTCTTCCCATTAGGACCGACGGCTTCCAGACCTGCATGGGCTGCTGGGGATGACATACAAATAGGAAGGGGATCGGGGGGAGCTGAGCGGTAAACCAGGGTTGCTTGGTTTTACCTTTTAGGGACAAGATTTTAGCGAATGTAGGACTAGTCCGATGGGTTGAGTCCAATGACTAGTGACTGTAATGTAGTCCAGAAACGATTTTGATGTCAAGAGTCCAAAATCAAAAATAGAAAAGACCAATTGAATTTAGCTTTACGGTATTAGGGATCGATGAAGAGAAATTATAACGTCTCGGTGTCCATTCTAACATTTTCACGTTTGGACTAGAATCTCCTGTCAGTGCTCACTTGCACCAAGTACAGAAATCGACAACCTGAGATTTATACACTTTCACGAAAGGCTAGTGGGGGTCCTGCTTTAGGCGCAACTCTCGGGATTCCAGTATCCAACAACAAGCAATGTTTTCGATACGTCAGAGTTTGAGGTGTAACATTGAGACGAGTAACACGTTGCCGTTAGCACTGCCCCTGCCTGAGATTTGGACTTCGCGCCCCAAACGGCAACTTAAGACGGATTATGGTTGGATGAGTTTTCTGCCGAGGTTGGGTGTTTTGTTTGAAAACTTCCTTGATGCGCGGGCATGCAGCTAAAGAAGCATTAAACGTGTAAAAAACATGAGATGTATAAAAAGAGTCATTATTAGGTAAGCATGAATATTTAAAGATCATCTCTTGACTTCGTGAAGGAATGACTATTTTGTGGGAAACAACTTTGTCCTCCTATCTCCTTAACAGTACAAAACTGGGCGTACCTCACGGCAAGACAGAGAACGGAGATTGGCAGACCTGGGCCGCTAGTCTGAACTAGTAGGCCTTAATGGTCCCTGCTTGTACAAAGCTGTCAGGCCCTAGTCGGTGCTTTCCTGGCAGAGACAGGGGGTGGAGATGGGTGGGGGCTGGGGGAATCATCTCTGCATCGTTATGCCATCTTGTTGCCGTGCTGCTCCCATTGAGTCGTTGATGAAGCTAATTTTGCCTCATTATAAGCGAGTTCCACCGTTAAAATGAACCCAATCTACGAGAAATGTCTCCATTTGATGTGAGCCGGTAAATCCGGAGTTCTACACTGTACTTTCCTCCCGCCTTAATTAAAACAGGAAAAATAAATATAAATCAGACGTCAGATGGCTAAGTGCTGCCAGTAGGGCCCTCGATGAGTCTTCAGGGGATAGAAAGCGTAGTAGGACAATCGTAAATATGAATTATATCAACCTGACACTAAATACAATTGTAGAGAATTGAATGTTAGATTCATTTCCGCTCTGCGGTGTAAAAATAGGACTAGAAATATGCACATGGCTGCTATGACTAACCTAATATGGTGACTCACACTAAAGATGGGTGAGTTCCCTGTTGGGGGTTAAGAGTAAGAATAATGCCAAATTTATTTGCAGTTTGATAAAGATATGCACAAAGGTGGGATATTTTTATTTATTGCAAGGGAAATATTGTCCTTTTGTGGATATGAAAAGCAATTTATGTATTTTTCTGACACATTTGTTCAGAACAGTTTGGTGCCGTCCGTTTGTGTGAGAGGCCACAATACTACCAGACTGTTGCGATTCTGAAATGTCAGACGTGAAAAAACTTGCAAAAGTATTCTCCACCAGCTGGAGAACAATGAGTAAACATGTCAATATAAATTTACAATATCAATAGTAAATTTCCGGTTTTACGTACTCACTACACATGCGGTAAATGCATACTGTTGGCTAAGATTTTACTCGTTCTATTGGCAACTTACGGGGCAAAATGTATTTTAAAAGCTGGAGTATCTTTAAACAAAGATTCCTCTACCACACGGCCCATTAAAGCCGAAGAGTTACTTTCATAAACTCAGATCAAAACTTTTCGGATGTCATAAGCTCGCATTACACGCAAATTCTGTTGCCATCACTAGCGATAGATTCCTATTAACATTAGGCTTTTACTACCCAATTATACCTTAATGAAAGGCAAAAAATACCTTATTATTGTCTTTATGATGTCTCGTAATATGGGCCTAATATTGGAGTCTTACACAACAGTTCTCTAAAATGACAAAAGTTGGAACGGTGGGATTACTCAACGATTCAAGAAAATTAGTCCTGTAAAGACATTACGTTACTTTAGGTTTAGTCGTAGACTTGAATTAGATCAATCCTTTCATAAATTTGGGGGGTTGTTGATGACGCGTCTTTTAGAAATGTGGCAGTAAAGCAGACAAATTTTCATAAATGGAAAAAGTACAGATTTGAACTGGCAAAAGGATTAGCAGACCAGAGAATAGGATTAAAGAATTTTGATACGCAACAGTTATTCATGTTTCACTTCCACAAAGGAAATTGTGACCAAATTCACTACTTGCTCACACTGTGTGTACTAAAAGAAACTAAAGTAGAACCTGCCCTGAAAAGTTAGAGCGCCGCTCAAAACAGGTTCTGCTGTATGTAGAACAAGTATTCATTTAAAGAAATATGACCAACTGTTCTCGTCATTTCACTTCTAAGTGTTAATGATTCTTTTACGTTAATTAAACGTTAACAGTCTTTCCACATACTCGGCTGTCGACAACGGAATGAAAAGGTGACGTCCGTTCAAAATAAAGCACATGCTCGTGTACACATTGTTATCCGATCAGTATTTTGCGTAGCTTGCGATTTCACAGCAAAGTTGTCTGTTGTCTTTGCTGTTTTAGCGGAAAAGAGACTAATGTTCCAAAGTTACTTTGCTCGTGTTATGCAATTAGTCAATAGGTTATTTACTGCTGTGAGCAAAATATACTGAAACATAAATAAAGTGCCGTCAAGCTCTTAAGAGCATAACTTGAATTATGCTCCTGTAACATGGTACTTTTAAAGTCTTTTTTCAAGAGAGACATCGAATGGAGACCATGGGTGATCCATCAAAAATAATTGGGCAACAATGGCCATTCAGCTGGTTCACAAAGCTATACCAAGACTCACTCGGGGACAGTGATTATGTAGTGATACGGGATAATGAGGCAAGCAGGGGACTGCCGCGGTTCACCCCACGCCTCCCCTCTCTGCTCTGCCCTCCTGCAGTGCTATCTGTCCTCTGCCACCGGAGCTACATCTATCGCCCGCCGTCCCAGTCTTGTGTTGCGTACCTACAAAACAGATGTGTTGGGAAAAAGTTTTTGTTACGTCATCGGCAGATAGATTCCGAAATACATTTGTGGAAGTGAAGTTTATTCTTGACTACGTTCAGATCATGAAATTATTATCAAAAGTTTATCGTCCTACAACAATTGAATTGAACGACCTCGGCATAAAATTTAATTGTTGTGGGGCGCTAAACTTTTAATAGTAATTTCACGATCTGTTGCGGAAAACAACCAGATTTAAAATCCCTTCTTCATAAGGCTTACGTTTTCGAGCCTTCCGATCAAATTTCAAGCATTTGCATGGTAGTTGGTGAGCGCGTTTGGAATAGCTTGTAATTTAGGCAAATTATAGAGCCAGTTACGGTCGATTGCCAATCTCAAGATTAATAGAGACTAAACATCTGAAAGTTATTCTAATTAGTAACCCTAGTGGGACAGAAGCATTATTCGCAAGTTGTAATTACTGTGTCATATCTTCTCACCACAGTTGCACGTGAGTGCCTTCATTCAATTCAGGCAAAAAGACAAACATCAGAACTGAGTTTATTCGAACTCATCACAGATCCATAACTTATTGATGCCGAACTTGTCATAAAATCTTACAAAGTTTAGGAACATCTTTGCTTGCTAGCAAATGGCCATTTTGTGTAAGTGAGTCACGCACTATCAGAGCGTATATTTAGAGTCCAAGAGAAAAGGGAAACAAGAGCATTGTTTTATCAAAGCCCTAACGCCCGTTGAGGGATCACTATCAACATCGTTTACTAAGACGATACTTGGTTCTATTTTTGAGTGTGAAATGACAATGATCTTATTTATGTCGTGAAGTGGCTTTTTATTTCAAATAGATGGTGACGGGTCATGTTCACAATTTGTATTGGAATAACATGAGGGAATTGAATTGGTCC
>JBCAUI010409729.1:0-14297 GCA_038406195.1 Haplosyllis anthogorgicola | reverse complement strand
CTGAAATTAAGCACACTAGACTAGAAGTCTAGGGACTTCTATTGGGTGGTTTCACCCAAATAGAAGCCCATGGGCTTATAAAGATAAATTCTTCCGTGACTTGACTGAAAATTTAAAATTTCAATACCAGCCCCTGCAGCTACATTCAAAGGCAATTGTAGACAGGGTATTAGGTGTAATTAAATAGATTATCCAGTAATCTTAGTTAAGACATAGCTATGTTAATAAAATTTTCTTAAGAAATATATTTTTAAAATGACCTCAAGCCATTACAACAAATAATATATTAAAATTGAATTGATGGTTGCTTGAAATTGCTGTTCCCAAACACAAGCCCATCTCCCCAAATAGAAGCCCGTGGGCTTATACAGGGTCAACATATTCTTCCAAAAAAGATGCTTTCCCCAAATAGAAGCCAAGGGCTTAATTTCGGGAATTCCCGGTATGACAACTTTTGAGTGACAAAAATCACGACTCATGTGCAGCATTGGTCCTAATGTTTGGCTCATGTGCAGAATTGGTCCTTTTGATTTTTTTTTCGAGGCAACCCCTCAAAATTTGATCTAAGCACCGGATGCTTCTATTTGAATAAATACGGTATTTGTGTTTGTAGCAACCATCATTAGGATACATTTAGTATATTTTAGTAATTGACAATTTTTTACCCATCTTATTGGGTTTTTTTTAAACGCAGTAAATGACGGATTAACATTTAACTGTAACGTATGTGTGAGCACATTGCACACAAGATAACTTTTTTTAACAATTTTTTTTGCAGGCCTTTATTTTGTGGCCAGTCTGATATAGATCAGCTCTACAAAATATTCGAGTAAGTAATACAATTCCATTTTACGTACAGAATTTACTTTTTATCACCACAAGACACAAGCTTGGCATCGATTTGTTCCATATTTGAATCAACTAAGATACGGTTTTGTAAAAGCAGGTGTACTCTCTTTTTAGCATTATGGGTCTTCCTCACCAAACAGAATGGCCGGACTGTGTATCTTTACCATGGACGTCTTTTAAAGCTGTTGCAAAGCAACCATTTGAAAAGTTCATACCAGACATAGAACCTACTGCCAAAGATTTACTAGAGGTTTGTAAAATTAGACTTCGTAGCAAATCAAATAGTGTAATAAATAAAACATGAACTGGAATATCAAAATAAATTCTGCATCAAAATTGTTCGGTTGGACAATCAATAAAGCAGATATTTTTTTTATATACAGTTGTCCCCGGATATATCGATATTTTTGGTGCGGGAAAATAGCATCGATATAAGCGGGATATCGATATAAGCAGAACATTTAACATGAGGGTCTATTAATTTGGTGCGGAAAAAAGGTATCGATATAAGCGGGATATCAATATAAGCGATATCGATATATCTGGGGAGGAGTGTATTACGACGTTAGTTTCAAGACCATCACCCATGGGTAGCCCTATTCCCTTCTGAAGTCATTGAAGCTTTGCAGCTAAAAAAACCCAGTTACATGTATGTTCGAAGCATGAAATGTAGGGAAAATGTATGATTTGGTAGCGTAATAAATGTTTGATAGATAATATGTTATCATTCATTGCTCTAATGAAAATCAGTTCGTTTTTATAACCGAACAGAAACTACTGGAGTTTGACCAGAACAAAAGAATAAGCGCCCGGGATGCACTGAAACAGATGTACTTTACTGATGACGACGATTCCAGTATGTTTGACTCACAGAATACATCGATGAGTTCGGAATCAACGAGTGAAAACATTGGCGACACAGAAGACGAAAAATAGTTGAAAGGTGATAGTTTCATGGACAGTTCATCACTTGAAATATTGTACTGCACAATGAATATCAGCTGGCCAATGATGAACATACGTGCATGAAGTACATGTATTGGACCTCGGTTTTTAACCCCATACCATATTAGCAAATACATGTACATTTATTATTGTACTTGATGAAAATAATTTTAATAATGAGTGTGGTTAGAACCGTTATTATGTGGCATTACTACAAGTGCGTCTTCCATAGTCTTTCAAAGAACGCTTTCGTCAAAACTTTTTTTTGTGTTTTTTTTATATTGGACTTTTTCTACGATCAACATATCTAAACGGAAATTATACGAATACGTAAAAATGCTGCATGATATATAATTATATAATTATAGTGTGAAATATAATACAATTATTTTTTACACGATTTATAAATATATGCCAAGTATGTAAATGTCCCGTGAAAACTCAGAAGATCGTTTTATGTATAACATCATTTTTACTTTTTTAGAAAGGGGGGGGGGGGGTTATACATGTGCATTTGCGAAATGTGTGCTGACATGTGCAGCGCTGGTCTATTGAAGTAAAATCCGTGTACTGCTTGTAAAATAAATGTGACTAGTACGTAAAAATAATAATATGGTGCTTTTAAAGCTACAGTGCCTCTTGAGAGGATTCCGATTCTATTACATGTATTTTATAATGTATCAAAATGTAAATTAAATGAAAGTCCACAAATTACCGTCACCACGTACATGTGATCATATATTGTGCAAAATTCAATGGTTGCCTATACATGTAAATACACTCCTCCCCGGATATATTGATATCGCTTATATCGATATCCCGCTTATATCAATACTTTTTTCCACACCAAATTAATATACCCTCATGTTAATTGTTCTGCTTATATCGATATCCCGCTTATATCGATGCTATTTTCCCGCACCAAAAATATCGATATATCCAGGGACAACTGTACTTATCTGAAACCCTTTTTATACAAATTTCATATTGAATACTTGAATTGTTTAATCTGTCACAGGGTATGTGTAAAGTATACGGTGTGCCACTTTTGTTAACAAATACTGCATGAAACCACCCTATGAGATGTCGAATCAAGTCCTGCTCGTCGCTACGATGCCACAAGGTCTCACGTCATGAAGTTGGCTGATAGTTTCATGCTGCATTATTTGACATTAAACTTGAATTTAATTTTCATATGTAGAAAATAACACTTGAATGGATTGATTCTGTGAACAGGGTCTTGGATGGTTGTTATTATAATCGTATTTTCAAAATGCCGTGTTATTTTTAAGTTCATGGAGCTCGAACCTGTTGTCTCGATGTCTCAGCCAGGTTCAACCATAAATTATTGTATATTTACCTGTATACTGTAGTTGTGTGATGAATAAAAATGTTATGCTAGTAAAACGGTTACAAATATCCAGAACGCAAACTGATTCCACATTCCTAAAAAGTCGTCAAATTTTAACTTTAAATGTAGGGATAAGTCCAAGCTCAGTTCACTCCTGTAGAATGTGGACTAAAATACTCAATCTTTCGTGAAAGAAAGATGTCAGATGTATCTAGTTGCATTATATTACCAAAATTTCCAATTGTGCAAATGTTCCTGAAAGTACGTAAATTTATAATGTTATTCTGTAAATATATTATTGTACATTGTATTGTTATTGTACTAGGTTACGCAAAAAAACAAAGCAAGACACCTGCGGTTTTTTGCTTCACTTTTCTATTTTATTTATTAATTTTTTCTGCAGTCGCTCGAAGAATTCATAAAGTGCACTTTGTAAGAATATGTGAAAAAGTGTAACAACTGCTTTGTAGTATTCCTAGATTTGGAGCACTGAAGAATGGAATTTTGTTACACGTGTGTGGCCTGTCGGGAAGAAATGAAAATAATGAATCAACGTTTGAAGAATTGCACATGTATTTTATGTGGCCTAGTATTTTATGAGCAAATTTATGCTGCTGAAAGGCTCTCGTCTTTGCAGGATTATTGTCTTAGTTTGAAGTTTAATGAGAATTATGTCACAATGAATTGCTTTAGAGATGGAAAATTTATAATGTAGGATATATAATTATCCCACAATAAAATATTTTATAACAAACAAAACAACATTATTTGTTATAACATAACATGGAACTCCATAGGACCATTGTACACTCTACGGGTTCTCATTTAAAGAAAGCCATTACCCTATCAATTTCACAATGGTCGTTAATACAGTAGAACCTGTCTTGAGCGACACTGAACTTTTCCCTTCCAAAAGTGTCTTAAAAGGCAGGGTGTCGCCTAAGACAGGGTCATTTAAACTAGTTTTAACAGCTTACATATTTAGGTTCCTCTGTATCTGAGACTGTTCTTAAACAAATGGAAAATGGAATTACGTTTATCAATGTGTATGGCACCTGTAATATTTATTGATTGAGTTTGCTTGCTGACATGGACATCTGGCACACACAATAGTTCAGTAAACACAATTTCCGAATGGAATAAACTGCCAACATTGAATATTGTTGACCCTCATGCCTAATGGCAATGAGGGTCTATGTATTGGACGAAACTAGGTTTGTGTTCTGGGCCGCCATTTGAAAAAGGTGACCAGGACCCCCCCCCCCCCAACCTGGACTGGGGAAAATGCATTTCTGGCGATTTCAGACAATTCTAGGAAAAAGTTGACCAGGACACCCCCACCCGGACTGGGGAAAATGCATTTCTGGCCATTTCAGACAATTCAACATGTGAGATCCATTCTGATAAAAAGATGATGTTCAAACAAATGCTTTATCAAAATATCAATGTGAAAACTCAAAAATCTGTTATTCGCTATCTTTTCCGAAATTTGATAATATGAATGTCTTCGCTTCTGTACGTTTCGTCGTGTCTGTCTGGTGGAATTTCTTCGTGATTAAAATGTTCCCCCATCAACTGCAAGAAAATTGGATACTACACTAATAAATTCAGGAAGATTTTCAAGACAACAGATAGCTTTGTTTATTCTATTAAGTTTTTTTTATATTAAGGCAAAGGACCTTGACAAAATCTGAAACAAGTACACTGATGTAGACATAAGGATGAAATTCAATTGGTGGATATACTTTTTCCTGTATTACCTTGAAGAATTTAGCCTGCAATTTTGGCTTGTTTCCTGTTAGTCTTTCTTCATAGCAGCAATACACACACGTTTTTTCATCACTCAGTTGTGTAAGTGTCTCCACCAGTGGTTCAACACCCTGAAAACAAATATCTCTGTTGAATTTCATGGTCATTTTGTACAAAACCATAAAACGGTCGACCAACACATAGTTTTGTGTGCACACTAAGAACCTCTCACTGGAGTTCCATAATTATTTATTCTTAAGTTGTACTTCCGTACGTATATGTGCGTGTGTGTGTTGTAGTGACGAATGCAAAGTAGAAGTACTTACTTCTTCATAATAGATGCAGTCAGCGAATAGTATAAAATCCGATGCAGGAAGAAACTTTTCTAGTACCTCCCCCCATTTAAGTGTTTTGGCTTCACCTCTGCCATGTATTGCACTTTTATTTTCATCGATATTAAGTTGTATCAAGGGAATAAAATCTTGTAGGTCTGTTATTTGAACGACGGCCCTGAAAATTTGAGGAACTATAATTTTCTTTATGGAAATAAAATGTTAATTATGTGTGCAGAGTAGCAGTGAACAATATAACATTAAATAGTTTTCACTCAGACGAGATATTCACAGAAGTGTTTTCAAGAAGCATAAATTGTTTTCATAGTACCTACCCCAAATGAGCAGCTTGGAGACCAACCAGACCCGTTCCAGCACCTAGTTCTAAAACTCTCTTATTTGAAAGACGGTTTAGTCCACTATCATCAATCCAATCAGCTGTTTCTAAGTACGAAGCCAACACCAGAGCTGCATCCCACACTACACAGCCCACATCACCTATTTCACACTGGTTTATTGTCATAAGTTCACCACTTTTTGTTTCAAATTCACGAGTAAATAATTTGTCCATGGAGGCTGCCATTTTGTTCAGTCACATGATTTTGAAGAAAGTCACATGACAAAGGTTTAAAAAGTTAACTGAAGATGGCAGCACTTAAAAAATTTGACGGGGCTGCCTCTACCGATAAACGAGCGGCTTTTAATGAAAGATGACAGCACTGTATCACTTCTGCAATTATTTAATGGTATCAAGGTATTCAACTCATTTTATTTTGCACAGTCCAAATAATTTATTTTTATACCTTTTACAATTAAAATAAAATCGACTTTTGGCAATTATTGTTATTGCACTGCAAAAAATAAATAAACAAAATAGCATAAAAACGCATGAAAACACAATAAACAAATCCTTATTATCATGTTTATCCATTTCGAGAGTGTCTCATGCAAAAGTACTTACAAATTTAAATGTACAAATTTAAACCCAACCAATAAAGGAAATGCTTAAATTCTTAATTACAAAAAAGTAATTGTGCATTTTTTTTTTCACTACTCCTTACAGGCAAGTCTTCGAAAAATCGCCAAAAATGGTTAACATGTTTAGTGAATAAACAGAAGAGAAATGATGCAATGCCATGCATGGAGACAAGGTAAGGACTTACAAGTGATTATAATTGTTCTGTTGTTATTGCTAAATTTGTTCTGTTGTTATTTTTATGTGAAAATGAGGTAAACAAATTTGTATGGAAACTGTTGCGGGATGTTGTGTAGTTTGACATGTTGATAAACGGGAAGACGTTAAAATGAGTCCGGGTGGGACACCTCCAAAGTTTCTTTGAAATGGATGACTTTTGATGTGTCACATTGAACAAAACATTGGAAGCAATTAATAGCTTTCCTGGCGAATTGAGAGTTCTAAAAATTGAAAAATAAGAAGAAATGGTTTTAAAACGTAAAGGTTCAAAGTTCACTCCCTGTGGTATCTGCAAGGCCAAAGTGGGCGTGGCACTTGGATCATGTTGCCTTTTTACTTCCAATCTGCGACTTTTAGACATAAATTTACCAAATGTCCTTTTATGGGACAAAATATAATGCATGTTATAATAATTATTTTTACGGAGGTATGAAATGAAAATCGTTTTATTGATAAAGAAAGTGACTGTTTACAACGCAGAACAGAAGGATTCATTGTAAATTTGTAATCTTGGCCTGGAAAAATCAGGTGACGATGAAAACAAGTCACAAGAAGGGTAAAAATGTTCCTAGCACCCGGCAGCACTGAGATAAAGTTGTTTTCTTTCTGGTGTTGACACATCATGAGGTGTATTGTGGTGAAGTAGGAATGGATGGATCATAGATCAAGGATCCAACCTGGATTTTTTCCTGTCCTGGATCTTTCGTAAACTAACGATGACAGTCACATTGTAAGATCCCAGACAAGCAGACCCACCTCCTGGTGCAGCTTGTGGTGAATGTCTTGATACATGTACACACCTTGTCCCAGTAATTGTGGAAGTGTTCATGAAACAAAACACCTCTGCAAATTTCGGTGATGATAACAGAATGTATGCAGGTAACGGAGGTTGTCAATTGGAACTTTAGGAGACTGCAAAAAGGTTTTGTATTCAGAAAGCATTACTTTATCGTAGAATTTGCAAGGTCACTTGCATGGTTAACATTGCCTTATTTGCATTCTACCTGGTTTGTTAAGACGGGGCATTCTGGGCACATATATCTAGTCTTAGGACTGATAAATAGAATCTGCTGCATCCATACACATTTAGTACTCAGGACCAAACCGAAAATTATTTAAAAGGGGTCACAATATAAAAATACCAACTCTTTCATTTGTACAACAATGATTGAAATGTCTAGTTCACCAAAAGGCTTGCATTATACATACACCTACATGCAACAAACCAAATGTTAATTAAATATTGTTTCTCTTAAAAACAATAATGATACCTCGGCATCATAAAAAAGGTCCTAATCAGAGGCCAATTCGCTTCATTTAAAGACCGCCCCATGTATGTCTAATTTCCAGCAGCTCATGATCAGCTTTTAATTTTGCGAACAATAGAATATCGCGCTGTGTCTTTCTCACAAAAAAGATAGTGCACCAGTCTATTGTTTTCAATAGGACATCTTTGACGAATTAGACATGCAAAAGTGAAAAAAAACATGCTTGTAACAGTAATAGTAAAATATGGTGATCTATTTTCCAAAAATCAATTTTGCTGTTTTTTGCAATTTATCCTAATAATTCCACCTGTTGTTTAATATGGAATTGTATACATTGAAATCGATTAAAGTTTTTCACCTGCGATCTGGTTTGTTTTAAAATCTCAAGTACCATTGTAGATATTTCAACTGTACAGTTACAGCATTTATCTAGGTGCGCATGTTTAGGCCTGCAGTCTCGACAAATATTTTTACTCTTATGTTCACCTGGTGTTGACATACTTTTTGGCACATTCGTCGCAAATTACCAAAGAAACTACACTTTTCTATGTAATATACATGTGTGTTGACTTCAAACTTTTTAAACACTTTCTGGTTCTCAATCTGAAGACTTCATCTTTTGAAAGGTACAAACTTATATATGTTAGTAGTACTCCCATTTTAAGTGACAACCAGTAAAGTTCCTATATAATCACATTAACTTTAACCGTTATGAAATTACCCATAAAGTAGTCACATATAGCGTAGTTGTATGTCATTGCCCTGTATGAAATACTTTTTGTGTAAGTAAATTCCGTGTCACAAAAAATATTTTTGTTAAATAACCTTAGGCTCAATGGACCTATTCTTGAAATTGATTTAATTTCTCACCTGCTTTTAAAAGAAAATAATCAATGTATGACTGTCCCAGTAAAATAAAGTAAATTGGTGAAAAGTATTACAGCAAAGGAATAAGTATTACAGCAAAGGAATTACCATACAAATAAAGATGAGCTCTATTTATAGGTAAATCTAGGTGTTCATCAGCACTAAAAGAAGACAAAGCGACTTTGCATAATATATTAAGAAGACACCTTTTATGCAGAAGGTATCTTGAGGTAAGGGGGACACATTTTTTGACTCACTTTTATTTCCACAATCATCAGTCAAAGAAAAGGTGAATTTTGAGCACAAAAATCAAGCTGTGTTTGAAATGCAGTGTTAGGTAATTGGGAGGATATTATGAGTAATGCCTGGATAATTAGAGAATAAGCATCCAGAATAGGTGTAGCAATCTGGATTGGGATATATTATTCATGAAGGACTTGGATGGTTTGTAGCTATAAGGTAATGACGCACGTTGTGGGAGAGACAGCCCCTTCTTACCTAGCCGTGGCAGCCATGTTCCTTTCGAGCCAGCCAATCTAAGGTGTGCTTAATATGGACGAAAAGCTGCTGTAATATCTCATCCAGATTGCCAACCTTCTGGTACTACATGTTAACAACGGAAAAAAGGACCAAAGTTGAGGCTGATTTCGACAATTTTCAACTTGATTTGCCCGTTTACTTCGAACCGTTGAAAATCCACCTGCACACTGAGCATAGGTAAAATCTCGTTTGAAGGGCACACCGCTGCCATTTAAGGACTTGCGACTCCAGAATGGCCGACCAAAAAGGTGAGACAAATTGCTTTACTTAATACCATATAAACTCTCATATATGGTATTCTTTACAGTATAATATTTGTTAGCATCTTCTGTCGAGGAATGCAACGCAAATTCCACGACTGGGTGTCGCTAATCGATATTGTCTGTATTAGGTACTTTGAAAGATCCATTCGTACTAAGCTGCCAAATTTGCATTGAACTACAAAACTCCCCATCTTGGATAAGTTATGCCTAAAATGGCCGGTAGTCGTAGCAGGTACCTTTATACCTTTGTGAATGTTGTACTCTACGAAAGGTTTTATTGCCCTTCTCTGTTCACCCCACAAGCCCCTGTGTGTATCTGTGAAGGGTTGGCAAGATTTGTTACGACTGCGCGAGTGTGCAAGGATGGATGCGCCATTGAAGCACCTTCAGTCGCAGGACCCAGCATCCTGATACATTATGCGCAGCACCTGCGCTTGGCATCCGTTTTGACTTCAAACGTCTAAATACAGTCACTCGGCACAGGGGCACCCGTTGTCTTGTGTGAAAATGGACAATTCTTCCCTTTGCAATTTTGGTAATTAGTATCTTTACCGTTTACGTTGTTGTTTTTTTTTTAATCAAACTGTATTTCGTTTTCTGAATATGCGGTTGCTTGATTATTTGGCATACGTCATTCCATTACCAAGAATCAAGTTTTAATTTCCTTGATGATCGACGAACTCGAAACGTAAGATAAGATTGCTATCAAGTTAAACGTTATCGAATACAAGAAATAAGAAAATGTGATCAAAATGTACCAGGAATTAAAAATGCATGGGGAACAGCACTGTACAACAATTTACGCTGTCATTGAGATCTTAAAAGTATTTTTGTTGTAAAAAACTATGGTCGCCCCCGCATGGTACTCAGCTTTCCGTTTACACCTTTGGCAATTCCGTTCATGAATATTTAATCGTCTTTTGAGTTCATTCACTTTCCCTCAGTAATACCTACTATAATGCGTGCAGGTGTATCTCTGTTAAAAAACGATACATTGTTGAAAGGTATTGTGCAAAATGGGGTCCATTTGGAACCCTAAATGAAGGACCCAGCTTGAGCATGGTGCCATAATAACGTTACCCGGGACTTAAGCTTATTTGTATGGCACATTTGAAATGTCAGGGTTGATTGTATTAATCATGTTAATTGCAAACTGTTTTGTTCGGAGGAAGCGTTTTATTCAGTAAGAAAAGGTACTGACTTTTTTAACAGACATTTTCGGGTAGAGGATGAGAAAACTCATTACGCTCTTGTAAACTATTGTACACATACTTCTTATTTCTTTTGTATTTCATGCATTTTCAGTTAGGTTTCTTTAAGAATTGAAAGAGTTCTACTTCGCTTGAAAATGTTGTCGTGCAAGTCCATAAGAATTTTAGAAATAAATTGTTTAAAAAAAGTACAAAAATGAACCTTTTTTTAAATTTCGCAGACAAAGGTAAATTGGCAAGAACAGTTTTATCCACGTCTGCACAGTAACACCGAAACCCTTTTTTATTTAGATGATAATACAGCAAAAGCATGATTGCTTCTTAATTCAATTTGATAAATTGAATTTCTCAAAAATTCCATTCATGTCAGTTTGCATGAGAGCTCGAGACGTAGGGACCATTCATACCTGGTTCATGAACAATTAGATTACTACAAGCAGAATAATAAGCTGGAACTTACAACTGTTCCATTACTGGAAAGTCTTGTATCTCAATTTGTATTTTAAGAAGCTGCAAAGCAACTTGCGCCATGAGTCATATTTCATTTTGTTGTAAAAATTTGGGCGCGTTCATATCGCTGAAAGTGCTCACAGTCAGTCTTGCAGCAAAATAGAAATACTAGTGTGTGTGTGTGTGTGGTGTGTGGTGTGTGTGTGGTGTTTGTGTGTGTGGTGTGTGTGTGTGTGTATGTGTGTGTGGCCGGGTGGGTTTGTGTGTGCGTGTCACAATACTATAAACATTTAAGTTATATCAATAATGATAATAAGATGTAAATACACAGTAAGGGATAACAGGTTGAACTTCAAAATTTGCCACAGATTAATTATTGATATTTAAAATGGATCTGTTCATAACGTGTCAGATAAAGAATCAGATGTTGTAGTCAATATCAAAAAAGAACTCTACATTGAAGTTTACAAAATTAACTTTCTATCGATTAAACTCAGGTGTAAATGCTGAATAGAATCGACAGCTTTTTAAAGGTAAAATTCACATTGCAAAGTGGTTCGAATCAATGATTAATAACAGCTTGTTTGACAAAAGTCCCAGGTACAATACCTGTGTATGCATAATATTATAAGCAGGTGTTCAACATATGGTTAACGTTTTCTCAGGTGTTTCAAGGTAAGAACATTATTGATAGTTCTTATAAATATACTTCAATTCTTGTAATTGTTGAAAAATTAAGTAATTTAAATGTCCAACTTGTTGCCTTGGATTGGACATATATTTTTTCATTTATTCAGAATTATTGTCTATTTTAGCTTTACTGTAAATTAGTCACATGCAGACTTCAATGTTTGACAATGCTATTTTTGTCTTACAAATCATGCAGTACATACTCCCATTTCCACTAATTATGGCATCTGGTGCCAAGACCATGTTTTGAGAGGGTACCTTAATTAAAAGCATCTAAATACCAATTTTGATTGCTGTGAGTATCTATTTTTGTGCATATTACGACTAATAAAACTGAATGAAATGACCCAACATTTAAAAGTGTTGTGTATGAAAACTCTACGGATTAAATATTACTGTCATTATCTAACATTCTAATTGCTTACTTAAAGTCAAAAATATCAATAATCTTACACATAAGTGAAATATTTGCCTTGTTCAAACATGTAGGATATTTAAGATTTGACACATGTAAATCTGTAACTAATTATCTTAAAGTTTATTCAGATAAAAAAATTATTTGTTATTTCTGATCTTTTCAATATATTAATTTATTTTCTTTGATCAAGGATCTGCCATTTGTTGCTGCAGTGTCCTCATGTAAAGTCCATGATAATTGTTTTTCCCTATAATTTTTACACATGATTTTGCATACTTGGAATGTGAAAAAAAAACACCTGTTGTCGAGTATTGTTTGCCAAAGGTAGTTTACACCTGTAGAACTTTAAATGTTGATTTTATCGACAACTTTCATAAAAAGGGTTCATTAGGTTTTGAAGCACAGTAGTTTAATGACTTATTTTTTACCTTTATGTGTCACATGCAAAGTCAATAGACTGAAAAGTCAACACATGTGAAGTGAACATTTCTGTGACAAAGTCAATGAAACGGGTATGAAAGAATGAATGCGCGTTTATCGTCACATTTCGCATGTGTGAGTATGTAACGGTTTTGGTCTTGTCTGTTTGTCTGTCCATTCCAGCTCTAATTTTAGAATACCTTGACCGAGAAACTTGATTGTGATGACTATGCGGTCAAAGGTGAAAATCAAAATTATAATCATTAAAAAACATAGCTTAGATATTGACCTGTCATGCGCAGATAAAATTGTCAGTGTTATTAGTCAAGGTCAGCTTCTAGGTCAAGGTCAAATGAAGGCCAAGGCCAATAAATAAGAGTGATCTATCGGCAAGTTGGATGCAAACAATTTCCCGGAGATCACTTCTGTTGGAAACATTGCAGATAACAGTTTATTGCAATTTACGTTCAGTTTGCTGGGTCGCTAAATTACTTTCTGCCTGACAACAAATAACGTCGCTAATTTTCAGTAACATTTGGAGAACCATTTTTACTTTTGCGAATTTTTTCCAAATTCTTATGTATGCAATAGTGAAAATGATCAGGTCACAATTGTTACAAAAAGTGCGAAAGGAAACAATTTGTAACGTATTAAAACTGCTTCCCATGGTGCAGCCATGCGTTTTGTACAAAGGAAACGTATTGTTCTCTTTTGCGGCGCAGAATTTAACCTTGCAAATTGTTTCTCATTAAATCCCGGTTAACTGCAGGTTTCAAAAGGTAACATGACAATGGCGCACAATTAGGATAAAAATCCTTTATTATCGGAGCAGATATCATAGCAGAAATTAACTCCAATGATTTCTTACGAGGAGCCATTAATTATGGTAATAATTGCTCTGATTTTTGTGACGAGTTTGTGCTTATTAATGGACGGTGTTTAGATGGTTCATTAGTAAAGGGAACAATGAAATGCAGATTTTTTGCCTATTGTTATGTGAGGTGTGTTAGGTGAGATATGGCGGGGGATGGGGGATGGGGAGGCTGTGGATGTAGATCCAGACGTCTTCTGGACTTGATGGCTCTTGATGAAAGACACGTGTGAAGAATTTATGAATAAGTATTGCATCCTCATATCCGAAAGGAAGCACGTAATATAAAAGGACAGACAGACAGACAGACAGACAGACAGACACGTACACCCTAGACTAACCTGAACATCACAGTAAGTATTTGCAATGATTCAGTGTAACCTAATTAAGAGTTGCAGACTTATTTTTTATTTATGATTCATTGTGTAAGAAGCATTTCACAATAAAGACAATCTTAGTGGTAAAATGGTATTAGAATGACATAATGATGACCACATAGCTCCGCATCTGTGACATTCACTATCTATTGACTGCACGTTTTACTACATGTCACCTGAGGCGCACCTTTGAGTGGACCCATCCCCGGGCCCCGCGCACACGCACACGCACGGCCAGACCTGTGCCTTATCAGCGCCTAACCTGCCGCAGAGGGGGGGATGGTTGTGTCCCCGGGGAAAAGCACCCGTAGCAGTCACCTAGGCTGACCCGTCCGTCCGTACCCATCCTTCTCCTTTATCAAAAAATAATAAAGTGTTCTTTTGCTGTAGTGCTACCACAGTGGGGGGGGGGGGGAACCAAAAATTTTGGTTTTAAATAATTCTTCCAGACAGGGAAATTTACTGGGACTTTACTTTTGCTCGCAGGATAGTTCATACTCA
>JBCAUI010409618.1:0-14298 GCA_038406195.1 Haplosyllis anthogorgicola | reverse complement strand
CTCCAGGAGAAAGGTTCAAAGAAAAAAACAAATATGGCTGCCAATTTGAGAATAATGGTCACAGCAACATAATTTTTTACTAGGCTTTGAGATAGGGCATGTGTACATATGTGTGTAAGATATGAAGTCTCTATGATAAATAGTGTGCTCAGGGTAGCTGTGCACAGACAACGACGATGACAATGCTGACGACGGACGACGGACAATTCATGATTCTGTAGGCTCTTTGGCAATTATGCCAAATGAGCCAAAAACAACAAATATGGCAGCCAATATGAGAATAATGATCTCAACATAGTGTAATGTTTGCTAGCCTTTGGGTGCACAGGAGTGTAAGATACGAAGTCTTTTTGAGCGAGTGTGCACAGACGATGCTGCGCAACAAAGATGACGGGCGACGGACAATTCATGATTCTGTAGGCTCCTTAGCAATTATGCCAAAAAAACTACCCAAAATTCGAGCTTAGAGATTTCAATAAATTCTGTAGACTTTTGATCTTCCAATAGGAAATATGCGTTCCTAACACAATAGCCAAATTATTTGATGAATTTCAAAATGACAGGTAATTCCTTTTAATGAAATGTTTCAAAAAGATACGTCTAATAAAAACAAAAGATCATTCGAGCTGTGCGACAAATTTAACATTTTCCCTCCATGCAACAGGCACTGGTGTTATGCAGGACTCCAGACTACCCCATCTCTTGCCACATTTGAACTTTATTGCACATTAAGCAGTGGAGTAAATATTTCGAACAGAAAATCAGATAGCGTAAAATAATGTTCCTTTTTCTTTCTAAAGAAAGACAAATTTACAAATTTTATTTTTCACTAAATGTGTACAAATCATGCTACTGATACAATAATCCTATATCCGCGATATCATAGTGAACGACATGCATATGTACCGTATTGTTCCTGAATAAAGCGCAGTCTAATTAAAGCGTCCCCACGTTTTTGACGGCAAAAAAACATAAAAATGAAGGCCGTTGATCAACGTCGAGTCTATCGAATGAAACTTCATGACACTTCACCAAATTTGACACCACATGACACTTTTTGGCAGGAAAAATCATGTGACTGGTGGCCATTTTGTCCCGGTCACATGATGTCATTTTGGTGGGATGACTGGATGCCTTGTTTTTCACGTGGACGACCACATAGTCTTATCGAATTTCATTCGATAGACAATAAGAAATATAAATTGACTTTAGTCCCTAAAAGTGACACTGTTTATAAATATCGATGAAATTTAGAATTTTTTCCAACTGACCCATGATAAAAACTCATTGATGTGTCCGAGGCAGCTAGATTTGCCGTGCGATAATGCTTTACCTACTATTTACCTTGATTTTATAAATATCAATTTCAAAGTGCGGCAGAAAATGTAATCCAAACAATAAAATAAAAATGTCTTACAATTAACAATCACATGCGATTTCAATCAGGAATTTACCGATTAAACATGACTACGCCCTTTGCGTTCTTTATCGTTACGTTTTTTGGGTGTCGTTACATAATATCATTCAAACAAGTCAACAGCAACTGTATGAGATTGAGATCGTTTGCGATTAGATCACATTACAGGTTTTTTCAAATTCAATGTCCACCTAATTCACCTAATTTACCTAATTCATGTTATTAGGTAGGAACTATACCAAGACTATTTTTAGTAGGTGTAGTATTCTGATATCAGTGCATTTAACCAAAAACAGTCCACTAACAGATATAATGGCAATACCATTTTTGGTCTGTCTTTTAATTGCAATTGTAAGATAATGGATGGACATGCCATATATCAATTAATCTGCCTTAGGAATTAGCCAAATTAATAACATAATAATTTTTAATAACAAATTAGACCTAATTGTCTAAGACTTTGTTAACTTAAATAGGATCATCCTGAATGTTGTACATGTCAATCACTTATAATCGTCATGTGTTTGTAGGACCTCATGGGTCAATGGATATGAAGATACCGTCCAATAGCCCATGGGGAAGGTCACATGAAGTCCAAAACAGGGACAACCAGTGGCCCCACTAATGGACCCTGGTCCAACGAAAACTTTAATAAAAAGAAAGAAAGATACTGTCCAATAAACATCTCATCTGTTTGTAACCAACTTATGGAGTCAGGGTTTTATGTATCTCATACGGAATAATTCGGGTATCTCCGGCTTCAGGCGTTGTCGACCCCGGACGCCTGGAGTTCCCCCGCCTCGACGAGTTGGATGTTCTCCCCGTGCTGATCCCCTCGGTACCGGTTGAGTGTCGACTCTCGACTCGGTCCTCCGCTTCTCCGGCTGAGAAGTAGAACAATTCACTCAGCTTGTTTTCATAAACCTAATGTCCATCCATTTCGCAACAACATCACTATGTTGGTTTACTGCATAACGCTGGTCTATGAAATTGAGCTGTTGGTAGCGTTAGGTAATAAACCACTCTTAATGCATTAACGGATGAGTGTTAAGTTTATGAAAACAAGCTGACTATCTTCGAAAATAATTTTTTGTGGACCAAGGTCCATTTTATGGGATCACTGGTACCCACTATTTTGGAATTACAAGTGAGTAAGCGTCCAAGCCACAGATCCTCCCTGGCTTTTAACCCTCAAGTCCAAAACAGAAGGTACCAGTCGGTGTTAAAACCAAGGTGGATGTGTCGCCTGCATACCACAAAGGAGAAATTTGCTCCGGACTTATTCCCGATGTTAGGAACATCAGATCATGAAATTACTATCAGAAGTTTGGCGCCCCGCAACAATTGAATATCATGCAGAGCTCATTCTATTAAATTGTTGTGGAGAAACAAGTGAATGATCTGTTCATGATCTGCTCCACTTTCAATACCTTTGTTCCGCTAAATATAAGTTTGGGATTGTTATTTTTGTAAACCACCTTGATACGGGGGCAGGTTCTATACGTTACTTTTCCGATTTAAGATGACAAGGTCAAATTGGGCTCATGATTTCTTATGTGTGAAGAAAATCATAAACTTAGTTTTAAAATCATGGAACTCTTTGGCGGTCTTCAATTTTGTTATACTCTGTGAATATGAGTTGTAACATTTATTTACGCTATGGAAATGTTTACAAACCCATTTAATCATACAGTTAATTGAAATTAACAGATAAATTTGTGTATTTGCAATGTGTTATTCATTTAACAGTAATTGTAAATATTGCAAAAAAACCCATCATAAACCTTTGCGAAAATTGTAGGCCTCTTTGGTAGAATAAATCTGGAGTCAATTTCTATTTCCTTCTGATATCTGAGTTACTAAAAACTTTAATTGAAGTATGTCTTAAGAAGTTATTTAGCCAGACTTTTTTAATTTGTTGAATTACGTTTGAATTCCGTTTGTTGATTCACTTTTGGATTGAATTTTACAAAAACGTCATATAATTTTTGACAAAGTTCCACGCGGCAACAGAAGTTTACAAATTTGTGCAATTTCAGTTTTTTTATTTTCAAGAATTTCTTATATTTGAGAGCGGTGCTAAACATATTCCAACAACCAAAGAAAGTCTGGGGTTTTATTGTTGAACTTACTTGAGTGAGTTGGTCGGATAGCTGGGAGGTAAGCGGTACGGTGGCGGTGCCTGGCTGCGCGGGAGGGTACCCGCCTCACTGCAAGTGTTAAACATTGTTAATATCACATTTGTACAGTAAATTCTAACACTCATAACATTACAGTGCATCCCACTAAACTTGAACCTCAAGGGAAACTCAAAAAAAGTTCGAGATAAGCAGAAATTCGACTTATCGAGTCAAATTGAATAGAAAATGTGCCAAAGGGATATTTGAAAATCTTCGAGTTAAGCCGAAAAACGAGTTATCCGAGTTCAAGTTAAGCGAGGTGCACTGTAGTTACTTCAGACCAACACTTAAGGTATTTGAATAACTCTAGACTAAAATAAGCGTTCCTATTGGCTCAAAGTGATCATGTGACCATTATGAAAGGGTAAGTTTAAAACTGTAAGTTTAAAAATGTACAAACATTCCGTTTGGCCGAAAGTGATCAAGTGACCAGTAAGAGAGAAAAAGTGTGTGCCTTTTGCACTCCATAATTTTTTCTTGCACCCTTAATTTGTCTGTTTCATTATTTTAGTAAGTCCCATACTGGTAGAATTAATTTAAAGAACTGTATTTAAGGCACGTTAGCCCAGACCAAAAGTTGGCACCCCCAACAAGGGTCTAATTTTCAGCTACCAATTTGTGGTCCAGGCTAACTTATCATTTAATACAGTTCAAACTGTCATCAATAACCCTCACCCCCACCTGAATTCTGTGACCACCTCCATTTTACCTAAATGTAAATTGACACAAAATTTAAATCATTGGCGGATCTAGGGGGGGGCGCCGCTGGCGCACGCCCCTTCCCCCAACGGCCCAAATTTTCTTCGTTTTCATGCACTTTTTGCTAAATTTTGGACGAAAATAGGGTTGGCGCCCGCCGGGCGCCCCCCCAACGGGAAATCCTGGATCCGCCCCTGTTTAAATCATACTTCATTTTCACTCTCACGTACGGCAGAGGTGGTCGTTGAAGACAGGTTTCACAGTTTGAAGGATTAACAAGTAACAAGTTAACATATCATGTAAATGACAGGAACTGCATTATTTGACATGTACAGAAACATTAATAGTCAAGATTCAATGATACATTACGTGTGTGCTTTCTGTTTGTGAAAATCAGGTGATACATTCTAAAATATAATAAGGTGTTCGACTGTGGACGCTTGTTATGGCAAGCGATGCCAATGTCATATGGTCGCAACCGTTCAATAGAAACGAACTTTAAGTTAACTTACTGTTAATTAAAGCTTAATCATATATTAGATGGAACCCGTCCTTTGGGACGGTTACCTAATCTGCCTGCTTTCGTTGACTTAATTTCCAGCCAATGTGGATCTCCCCTGAGATCTCATTAACATAATTATTATGTACACAACAGACACACAACAGAATACTGATTATGGGAAGATCCTCCTTGTCAAATGACAGGACAGAAGACAAAAGATGTTTGGTAGGGTGTCAGTAACGTGACAGAATTTTACCTTATAATTGTTAGTAGTATGAAATCTTATATATTAATTATATAAACTAATGCCATACTGGGAAATATTTGCAATGTTTGAAATTGTTAGTTTGTATCCCTTAGGATGAATTTGATTTCATACTAAAAATGGAATAGATGACAAAAATATTACTGAGGTTTAGCAAATGGCATATGCAGCTCGTGAAGTTCCTATCAATTTAGACCGAACAAAAGAATTTCATGCTGTGCTTTTGAATTGCTATCGTTCCAAACGGAAAAGCAATTGTATCCTCTGCCCAAGAAACGTTTATATGAACGTGACATTTTAAATAAGAAAAATGTTTAGAAATTTAAAGTTGTGAAAAATAAGTAATTTACAAATTTCTTCCATCATTCAGATGAAGTCTTACCTCAACTGTCTGGCAATTAATTGCATTGGAAACCTTTCGCGATGTCTCTCAGTGTAAATACTCAAATAGTTTCTAAACGTTGTGTGGTGTGTTCTTTGTTATCCAGAGTTTGCGTTTTGCGAGATTAAACAGATAAAACATGTGCAACGGCCTTATGTTTGTTATTCGTACTAAAAGCCTGTAAGGTGAGTTTATGGGCTTTTTGTTAGTATTAACTTAGCCAAAAAACCAGTCTTGTTAAACTTTACCAATTTTCAGCCATCTCTTACTGAAAGAAACCCTAATAGGTATGTTTAACGATTTACATATTTATGCTATTTCGTCTCGTGGTTTTTTTTTTAATTAACGTGGTTAAATTTGTAAAGGTCTTTGTAGAGCCAGAGTAGAGCCTTCCCGGAGTGGCATCCTACTTTGTAAAGAGAATGCCGTAAAAGTTAGGAACGTCGTTCACGACAGGTAAAATAAACATGGATATAAAGAATTTATAAAGCTAAAACGGTCGTAAAAAGCAAATTGTCGCCAAAGACAGAAACCTCTCAAGACAGATTCTAGTGTATTTGATATTCGTATTAAATTTGCATTAAAGAAACCCGAATGCAATGTGTTTGACGATTTACATTCATGATGTTTCGTTACTTCGGATTATTTTGTTTAACTAATGTGGCTAAATGGTGTAAACCATTTCACTGTAGACAAACGAACATAAATTATACAATGAGTCTTTCGGCAAAGAGTCGCACACCGCGAAAAAGGCGTACGTACCTTCCAGCATATGGTGTGTAGGCCTCGCTGGGGTTCAGAGGAGGAGGGCCGTCTCTGCGATGTGACATCAGGCGCAGGTTCGTAGTCGCCCTGCGGATCGTGTTGAATTGATACAACTGCGTTCTGAAACGAGTTTGCAATTACATGTATTTATACAATTGCATATTGTCTATTAAATGTATCAGCTCGTTTTCATAAACTTAACGCTCAACTGCACTATGTTGGCTTATTACATAACGCTGGTATGGTAGCGTTATGTAAAAAACCAACATAACACTACTCTCAGTATTCATTTTGTTGCGTTATGGATGGGAATTAAGATTATAAAAACGAGCTGATGGGAGCATTAGGTAATAAACCACTCTTAACGTGTTAAAGGATGGGCGTTAAGTTTGTGAAAATGAGCTGGAAAAGTTATCATTTGAAATTGAAAAAATTGTGACAGAACTGTCTCCAGCGTGAAAAAATGAGCAAAACTTTGAGTGTTTTATTTAATTAGTCAAGTCAATAAAATGCTAATCAAGAAATATTAAGTCAATACTTTAGTTGTTAACTTGATGTTTAAAATGTCACTGTTGTTTTTTGATGTTCAAAATATCAACCAATTATGTGGCATACTATCATATCATCATCGATGTACTCCTTTCAGTACATCTTTAACTGCCACATTTCAATAACACATATGTCTACATAACAATCAAGCAAAAAGTGTTCCAAATAAAGTGTAAATTATTTCTGCTGTATTTAATAGATATTTTCAGGTTTTGATCCAATATGTATTAAACCCATTTCTGAAGTCGTACTTACTCCGGAGTCTTTTCATTTCTTGTCTCCCTGTAGCAAAAGAAAGGAAATTATTAGTTTACCAGCTTTACTGCAATGTATTTATTTTTACCATTTTTACCAAAGTAATGAAACGTATTTTTATGTCTACTAAGATTTATTTTTAAAATGCAAGTCCTATGAATCTTGCATCATTTGTCATTATCAAAAACACAACAGAATACTGGTCATATATTTCCCAGGGTCTATTATTAGCTACGAAAGGCCACGGATCGGCGGTTATTTTGGCCCAAAGCAGCTCTAGAAGGTGTTGCCACTTCCAAGCCTCTTGGTAAGCCTCTTCATTATTGAATTTCATCAACTTACACGCCTTCTCTGCGGCCAAACATGACGTAACTGAGGATGAAGAGTATAACCACCATCAGCACCAGGGGGAAAATGATAATTAGACCGAATTCAATTGTGAAGTTGCGACGGTGTATGTCAGCCGTGGAATAATCGAACTCATCCCCGATCAGAGCAACAGGTACTGGACTGTTTAGTGAAGATTCGTCCTTTTCTTCCACGTTTATCTGAAAGTATACAAAAATAAAAACGAATTGAAAATCAGTAGTGGATCTTGGGGGAAGGACTTTAGAGGCCATGCTTCCCAGCCCCCTACATAACTATGTTTGCCCATCCCCCCCCCCCCCACATCAACAAATTTCTACACCGATACTGTAAAATGTCAGAAAAGTGGGAGGACACAGACAGCCATCCTTACCAGTAGGGTAGCAGCTTATACCCCCACTGGCCGCACAATAATGACTCGTACATATACAGCTAGTACACAAGCAATTATTGAGAGTGGAGATCAGAGCCACAGAATACACACCATAGTAGTTACACGAAACCGGCCCCGGCAAATCATTTAATTTCTATCAATTTGGAAACGTACAGAACAAAAGAGGAAACAGAAGGACTCCATGCAGTACTTTAGATGTGCTATTGTTCTAAAACTGACAGGAATTTCATGATTTGAGGCGGGATAAAAAGCTACGCCTAAGGGAACGACAGCGTTTCGCCAACAAAAGCAAAAAATAATTAAGCTGTGTTTTTATGCCATTTTCATTTTGAAATTAGAAGATAATTGAATAACTTAACTGAAAATTAACTAATTTACGTCAAGGCCACAGTGACCTCCATTTGCTCCCCCCCCCCCCCCCCAGGAGTATTAATGACGCAAATCAACCATTGAGTACGTATTAACTTAATGAACAGAAAATTAGCTTAACTAATTAATACCAAGACCACTGTGACGTTTAGTTAAGAAAATTAACGCCAGATCAAGCGTAAACAACTTAACTGGTGTAGCGCTTATGCTTATGAAAACGCGCTGTTTATCAACAAATTTAAACGAACTCTTTATTTCCAAATTTCCTCCACAACCCACGCATGTAAATGACCAATGTAAACACAGTGGAAAAATAAAACTAGTTTAAATGGATCTAGGACTGTTTATATGTTTATATTCCAGTTTAAATATAGTATCTTATGAACCCGCGGATGTAAATCATTTCCTTCATTAGCTCAATTATTGACGTGAATTAACGCGTTACTATGAAGTCGAGCTATTAATTACTCTATGCGTCATCAAGAAGATGTAGAGGAGACAATTGACGTTTAAGAATCTTTTATTTGATAATAAAAAGAAATTCATGATGTGCTTAGTTATAGTACGTAATTCTCTTGTCAATAAAATACAATGTATTTCTTGAACTGGGAATGCGCAGTAGCGGATCTGGGGGTGGAATCCTTGCTTTAAGGGTCTTGGCCAACCGGACGCCTGTAAAAACATGTTAAATTTAACATGGCCGCTATCTTTGGCCACAAGCATTTCAAATCTTTGGACCCCCATGAGCAAATTTCTAGATCCGCTACTAGGGCGCCCCCTAATTTTGCGTCCACAAACTCTGAAAACGGAATAGATTTTCAACTTCAGAGATCTTGTTCCGCCCACTTCTTGCGTCAAACCAAGTTGTATAACATAAAAAGTTATAAAAAGTCAAGGGTAGATGACAGCTTACTGTCACCATTTTATCCCGGCCAGTAAGCAGACAGTACTAATATCACATGTTACGGTGTTGTAGACACGTTAATGGGGCCAAGGTCAAAATACAGGTCAAGGTCCTTTGAAGGTCAAGGTCATTTGAAGGTCAGATTTCTAGATTTTTTAATTTTTCATGTCTTAATCAACTATTTGCATTTTAATGACTTTTTGTGTTTAAATGACTTTTTGCGAAGTGGGTGGTTTGGTCTTTGATTGGAAGACATTCTTGTTTATCTGGTGTTCACATAACAATAATTCACTTAGCCCACTTTTAGGGATGACAGGTTAACATTATTCTTTATTGTTAAAATTTAAGGTAGACAATGGAAGTGTCAAGTGGACAAGGTTTCCTGCAAATATGCTTGACCAGAGATGGAAATTGTCCACCTTCAAAAAGCCGAAAACCTATCAAGTCCAACAAATTTTACAAATTTTCCATTGGCCGAAAATTGGACATATTTTAAAGAAAAAGCCGGAATTCCGACCATGGCCAGAAGATTTCCATCTCTGTGCTACTCATCAATAATCTAGATTATCAAACAATAGGCATCGTTGTCACAAATATTGACTTATCGTTCCTGGAAATGGGCTTATTGAATTATTGTCATTTAAACACCGGATAAAATATCGAAATAATCCTTTTGTTCGGACAAGCCTATTGTAACTCTGGGCGAGTGACTTTTTGCGCTAATTTCTTGTAAATATGTGTCAAACATGAATAAGACTTCTGTACCATTTCCAATTTCTTTTATTAACACAAATTATGAAGTGTGTGCAATAACTACACACAACATAACAATGCACCAGTATGTGTCTGAAGTCATTCTTAATAAAGGCTAACTTAAACATTTAGAAAATAGTGTTTCACGTCCACCTCCATGTGTTTTATTTAATTCGTAATGTTAAATGTATATTTTTCTGTATATATTATGTTAATATTAAACTTCTGATAAATACAATAATGTATATAATAACAAAAACAATCGTTGACAAAATGCAAACGAACATTATGTATACTTTGCGTAGATCACCTTTGACAATTAAATAACTAGTAGACATAATCGCTTTAAATGAACAGTCGTTTTTCTCTTGTACACATATGTATACACAACATCATGAGTGACTGTGTAATATCAAGTATTTGACAAATACATCAAGAAATAATTGCTTAAAAATAAAAATGAACAATCAAGAATGATGTTGACTGTCGATCTTCAGATTCTTAGTAATATGTTGTCAAATAAAGAAAATAATGTGTGATTCGGTCGGAAGGCAATGTGGGCAAAGTTTGTTGAAGGATACTAATTTACGGGAGAGACCGCCAGCATAGAGGGGCAGGTAGTACTAGTTTTACTGAAAATAATCTGCCCTACGCATTTCGAAATTTTCACAAATGCACGGGAAGTTAGGTGTGGTGGCCATCGGGAGTGTTATAATAATCAGGTTACAATATCGCCCACTGCACCTAGCTCTAGCGCAGCTAGGTCACCCCTTAAGGGAAAACAACATGTCCACAGGTACACTGGGCATGAACTCTTCAACATGTCTAGATATGTAGTCTAAATAGCAATCTGGCGTGGAAAAGCAACCAACTAGGAGAGGACTAACATTAGGGAAACAATATAGACAACACACAATTAACTTTCAGTGTACTAGGACTCAAACTTTGGAATACTCTACCAGAATAACTGTGCAAAATTGAAGAATAATACGAGGAATTCAAAATGCAACTCAAAACCTACTACTTTAAACTTCACTTCAATTAAACTAGCTAACTACTCGTAACTGATAACTTTAAATAAATTGTAAAACTAGTAAACCATGTAAAGCGTCGTTGATAAGACATCTAGTCTTCTAGGGTGCTATATAAATTTGCAGTACATTTAAAATTTATTTAGACTTCCTCTTCGTGCCGTTTCCTTCAGCTCTGGGAGATACAAGCTGCCCCTTCTCTGCATCTTCGCCGTCTCGTACGCGGTGAGAAGCATCGGTTTATCCCGCAGCATACTGGGCGTAGCTTGCGGGAACGAGGGCCTTCTTGGACAGAGCGGAGGTGGAGGGATGGGAGACAGAGACGAAAAATAGCCGACATCGCTACACCTCCTGAGGGGACGTTGGGGCGGCAACTCATACTTCGGTCTTCTGAGGGGCACATGCAAAGGACGGACCGTCTTACCACCAGCAACTTTCTTCTTGGACGGTATTTCAGTTACAGCTTTCTCTTCATCTTCATCATCACCATCATGATCATCGCTGTATGTGGATATTTTTGCTGCGGAACTTTCAACCCGTTTATTTTCCTCTTTCTGGTGCTTGCTCTTTTTCTTGTTCTTTTTTCTTTTTCCATCTTGTTTTCCTAAGTTGTTCCTAGGCGCTCCTTCTTTTTTCTCTTCCTCGTCCACTGAGAAGTCGTTTTCTTCAGAAGATGAAACAACTGAGACTTTGATGTGATCTGGATTAAGTTCCTGTTTTACCTTCCGTTTAGACTTTTCTGCTTCTCTTCGTTTTGCTGCTGCAAGCGCTGGAACCAGGAATGAAAGCGGCACGTAAGGCACAAGGACTTCACCTGTCGATTCGTCCAGGAAGATATCATCGCATTCAGTTATTTCAAACTGAGTCTTCAACGGAGAAATCGCATGTCGCTTCGGATTATAAAGAACAACAAACTGGCTGTCCTCTGTGTTGTAGTGCTTGATTTCATTTTCATCGCTCAGGGGTTTGAGAACCTTCGCTTCGTTCCCTTCTGACAGGGATGCAGGTGGCCGCACGATAAACGTCGTTTTCGAACGCGTTCCCTGCTCCGCTCGTCTTTCGCCGTCCGGAGGAAAGCTTGGAAAATTCTCACGTCGAACCTGAATCTCTTGGGTTTTACCACCCGCGACAGACATTTGGTCGTGTGCTTGATGCTGTACAATTGGCTGCTGTGTTCTTCGCGCGAAACACTCTTCAGCACAGTTTTGATCAAAGTCGCCAAAAATTAAGGGACACTGTTCCGGATCAAACTTTCCAACTGCTGCTCCCATGATTTAAATGTGATTGCTTTAGCAGCCTTCTTGATGTTTACTTGTTGTACGATGGTTTGCATCGGACTGCGTGTCGAGTGGCTCTTTCTTTTATATTCAACCCATCAACATCACAGCCGTCGTGATTGGTCGTGATCTTGAAGGTGGTTAAATATACCTTAACCGCGTTGCGTGGTAACGGTGCAAAATACTGTCAAGATGTTGTTCTTTCTGTTGTCATCAAACAACGTATACAAAAACAGAAACAAAGAAATAAGTGAGCGATTCTGTTGAGAAAGTAGTGATGCCCAGGATGGGCCTTGCAGTAGAACCGTTAAACGGCAACAGAAACAAAATGGTAAAAATCGGAGCAAAGTTGTCTAAAATAACCCCGTTAAACATCACCGTCTCAATAGTCACCCACAGTGAAAGAAATAATTTCTTTAGAATAGCCAGAATAGCACCATGATATGCAGTCTGCATGATATGATCAACAGGAGGATAACCTGGGATAAGGAGCAGAGTGGATTTATCCAGGATACCCGAAACTTACCCTTTAGAGAATTTTGCTTGTTAGCACAAAAGAAACAGTTGGCCTCACGCAGACATGTTAAGTGCAAAAACGCATCTCAGGGTACCGTTTTGCCATTTATTTGAAATCATTATTACAATTGTGCACACATATGACCAAAAGTGTGCAAAATGACCCGAAACAGTAGTTAACATTTTACATTTCTCTTTTCATTTAAAACGTCCCAAAACATCTCCACGAAATTATTTAGAGCATGTAATAACCTACCATGAAAGGTCACCTACTACGAGACAGAAGACTTAACACTTAACAATAAGGATGTATCAATAAGTGGCATCTGAATAAAACGCATCTGTTGCGCGAGAAATGTAGTTACTTTTCGTGGTAACCGTCGACTTTTAATTTGTGACTTCAATTTTAAAAGAAAGAAATTGAAATTTAAAACTTGAAACTTACGTAAAACTCGTATTTGTGTCATATTTGACCGTCAAGAAAACGAATAAAATTCGGCGGAATATATTCTTACTTAATCAAGGTTTTTCCAAATTTCCCTGCCTAATTCCCTGCCTAATTGATGGCCATAATATTTATAACAAACTATTTCTTGAAATCTAACTAGTTTTGTATATTTCAAAATGTTAGTGATAAACAAATTATTGATATTATTTATATCAATTAATAGTATATTTACTATTTCTAGTCACAGTGAAAAATTCAAAAATTACATAAGTAACTAGAAATAGGAAATAAAATTAGCCTAAATTAGGCAGATTAGGCAGGGCATGAATTAGTAAAAACCTGTATTGTTTGGTTAGAATAAACATCACACGGCTTTCATGTTTCAATTGGTTGTTTTTGTTAAGTGCGTTTAAACTATTGAAAGATTAGTGTCGATGAAATATAGCCTCATTTAGCCTAATATTTTTATTTTTATTTGTAAATTTTACATCCGTTACAAAACCCCCAATATATTTGTCACTCTATTAGAAGATGCCTCTCTCTACACATGCTCCATAGGTCATCAATGGGGATTCTCGATTTGCGACAGATATTAGGACCGCGCTCATTCAAAAACAAATATATTGGGTATTCTCTATTGAAGCATCCTAACTGGGAACGTCTTGACTCATGTCTTAATTTTAGATAGAAACTGACGAAAATAAAAGAACGAGCTACAGTGTACTTTTGGTTTGTTTGAATGATTAATTTGAGAGCAGTTGAAATGACATTTATGTAAATCAAAACGTGAAATTCTCCTGTGCCAGCTTAAACTAATTGCAATTTTACGCTCCCGGCGAACAAAAGACATCAGAAAAGAATTATTTTGGCAGTTAAGAAATTTGACTGTTGGGCCCAAGCCCCTATCTGCAGTCATGACAGATGAGTACATGACGTACTCCAGTGATAAACAGATAATTAAATTGGATTGGTGCCTCTCGCACCCGGCCTATTGAAGGTCACATTTGTGCAAATAACTGCCACAAAAAATCGAGAACATTACAATTTAACAAGTAACAGTTGTGCGAATAAATTAATAAATGTATAGATTACACAAGAAATAGAACTAGAGTAGAAATATAACAATGAATTTGCCTTTACGTTAGAACATAACGTCGTGGGTCTATCGAATGACGTTAATGACATCATCCTTAGCAACATGACGTCACAATATAAACAAAGAAAAA
>JBCAUI010409508.1:0-14298 GCA_038406195.1 Haplosyllis anthogorgicola | reverse complement strand
CAGGTGAAGACGAGGTATGGGGATGAGGTTTGGAGATGGACCCCCCCAGGTGAGGATGAGGTATGGGGATGAGGTTTGGGGATGGATCCCCCCCAGGTGAGGATGAGGTATGGGGATGAGGTTTGGGGATGGATCCCCCCTCCAGAGGTGAGGACGAGGTATGGGGATGAGGTATGGGGATGGACCCCCCCCCAGGTGAGGACGAGGTATGGAATGGGGATGAGGTATGGGGATGGACCATGCGTGATAAGACATTTTACCCGGCCTACCCGGGTAATTCCTCTCGTTTATACCTTTCACTTAGGAGTTAAAGGTGAACGTAGAAGGGTTGTACAAAGATTCTGTCCTGTCTTGCCCCTGCTACGAGGCTAGATACCTTTAATTCCGAACCTGTACCGGGTAAAACGGCTTGAAAGACACATCATGATTCTTCCCACACAAAGCAGTTATTTTCATAATGTTGCTTTCCAACTGTTTACAATGCGAAGAGTAAAGTGAAACTTGCCATAGACGGAAATAACTGTTGCACTTGCGGTGGCTTCCTAAGGACGATGGATGTGACCTAATTAATTTAACGTGAGATTCCTGACCAGAAGCTTTACATGTCACGCTGTGGGAAGCTATGATACCTCTGCATTTGCGTCTGCAACTTTCTTCATATGGCACAACACAATATTTGAGCTTGTCTTGATTTTCATTCTTGATAGTATTTTTCGATCGCAATTAATTAATAAACTCCCACTAGCTGCAACATTTTTTTGGATTCCTTCACGGTGGCAGAATAAGAAGAAGTAAGCCCCGTCAGATGTCAGAATTATTAGAAGGGTACAAGTCGTAACCTATAAGTTTGAGAGGTGGGGCTCCAGGTATGTTAGAATAATATGATTAATTAGACAGATAACTCGTTTGAAGTTCTGAGGAAACTAAGTATAAACACATTAATATTAATCTAGGAAACGAATAACACACGAAATTAGCAATGGAGTATTATTCTGGATTATACCTACAAAGATAACTAGAATATTTAGAACACGGGACGCATCGCCCGCACTTACAGATGATAGTACTGCACTGATATCGATATCGAAACTTACTGGTTAAGGGGTAAAGCGTTATTTTGTACACATACGTTATCAACCTTACAGACATTTCAACTAGCATATATGCATTCAGAGAACATGACTGAAATTGTTAAGCTTCACACCACAGTGAACTATAGTACGATTAGAATCCTTTCTATTTTATGTTCCCTAAAGGTCCTGACCATTCCAACCATTTGTTCTCCTACTACACTTTAACATTAAGTACAAGATACAATGGGACCCCCGGAGTTGTAAAGTTCTAGGAAGAGTAAGCTTATGGGACTCCGAGATCCAGACTATGAACATGTATCAAACTGAAAGCACATGTAAAAGCCCTTTATCAAATTGATTGATATAAAAGCTAATCTCTAGTCAGAATTAAGTGCATCTTTCACTTGCTGAGGGCCATCTGAGCTCATCTGTGTACTTTGTTTCTTTCAGCACTGCCTGATACAAGTGTTTTAATCAAATCGAGGTCAGATCAGAGGCTCCCATGGTGGGTCAGGGGCTACCGACCTTCCTGCTTTGTGGCTCTACCCCCTGCTTCATTCAATTTGGTGCCTTCCTATTATCTCAGCAATGACGGGGGATGCTCTGCTTGTTGTCTACTTGCATACAATCGTCTATAAAAGCATAAGTGTACATGTACAGTAGGTCCGATGGCCAAGCTGTATTTCTAAGAGGGCCATCCATCATCGAGCCGTGGTCCATCATAAAGTGTACAGCTGAGTGCCTCTGAAGCTGGACGATGCAGCTGCCGTCCTCCCGTGTTCGGCAAACTTCAAACACTGACTCATACAGCACCATCATCATCTCAACTGTCATGGTCAGCAACAGTATCGTAGCATCACTTCAGATGTGAGTCTGGTGTACCAGATGCATCCGCGTGCTGATCACTGCAGCAGTGCACAGAAATCTTAAAGATGAAAAAAGCAGTCGACCTCTCCTCCCATTTGCTCTGCCATATCATTTACACCTGGTATTAATATTTCAACTCTTGAATCAACATTAATATATCATAATATCTTACAGTCAAACCCATGATGCATCATCATTATACACAAAGGGAGAAAAAGCAGATTTAAGACAGGAACATATAAGTCACTTAGCAATAACTAAAAGACAAGACCAGATGACTAATGAATGTCGCTGGATATAAAAATCTTTTTTCCTTTCCGACATTTGAGATTTAAGCTTTTTGCCATCTGGTTCAAAGAAATCCATTAACACGCAAAACCACAACAAAACAATATAGAACAGAATGACACATGATTATTAGAATGAAGGTTGACCTGTACAGACGTAATTTTCATCAGGCCTCACGATTGTAACAACTCACAGAAGTTATGTCATGTGATAAAGCCATCACCATTATTTTCACTGTCTATATTAATATGTACAATGTGTCAAAATTCAAAAGATACAAAAAGGAAGCAATGCATTCTTTAAAAAAGTTTATGGAGACAGTTTAATCAGTATGACGACTGAAGCTGTGTGAGTTCCAGGTAATGTGTGTGATGTGGTGTGTGGAGTGTGCTCTGTGGTTGGTACTTGTCATGCCTAATTATGTGGCATACTGTATTGTGGTAGTCCTGCTGCGTGCAACTATGTGTACAATATATTCGTATCAAGAGCTGTATGTGCTTCTGCCAGCTTATTACGATTGTGTACGATTGGCACAAGAACATACCTGTATGTACAGTTGATACTGCATAAGGTACATCTACAATGATTATTAGTTTGCAAGTAAGATGTATTGACGCATACTGCTTTCCCGGAAAATAATTATGCGTTTTCTAATACCAGAATATGGAGCGTGACAATACAGACTGTCTTCTTCATGAAACAAACAAGCTCTGGGATTTGTTGGCACACCCTCCTTTTCAGTAGACTGTGCGTAATTTTGATGCAGACTGCTTCATTTTGACACAAGTATGTAAAATTATCACAAGCAAATCAGTGTGTTTGGATTGACATAACTTTCAAAGTAGTGCGTGCATATATGGTAAATTAAGTACATTATTTAGCAGCATTTATTTAATCCAGTTTTCTACCAATAAAATTGGGCAGTTGCTGGTAAATATTTTACACTGGTAATCCATGCTCAAAAGAACAAGAAGTCCATGAGATAATCGGAAGTAGCATATCAAGTTGTTCTATTATCATCATTGCTGTATAACCTCCCAATGAATGAAAGTGCTTGTTACTCCTTTTTATTCTGTTCTGAGTCTTCTCAATATTTTATTATATTTCGTTTGACCTTTTCATGACAAGCAAGAAATGTCTGGTATTAAGTTTTGTTGTGGCATTTCTGGGATCGTCAATGGAATCAAACGCATGAATAAAGTTGTTCTTATGACTAATTGATGGCATTATTATCAGCTTTCAATTAGTGGATTATTATCATTTATTCAATAGGCATACAGGCAACAGCTTACTTGTTGAAATGGTCGAGACGGGTTCTCTTCCGTGACTTGATTGTATTAATTTTTAATCGTTTTGTGGAAATATTATACCAGGTAGGCTCTTATCTTGTATGCATAAAATATATTAGGAGTACGTGCTATCAGGTACAAAAAGTATTCCCTTTGTAAATGTAATTTGTATTATTTAAGCGCGGTTCAAACACTTTATATCATTCATTATGATGCGTATATTAAAGTCTGTATTTAAATTTTTAAATTAAACGAAGCTGATACACATGTACGTCTTTATTGTTTGCAGGTGTTTTTGTTGTTTTCAAATTATTTTCTGCAGGAATTAATTTGAGGTCGCGAAATTTAGTCCAGAAGGTTTAGATTGAATTCGCAGGATCAGTAATGTAACTAATTCATGATATCATATGTTGGGATTCTTTGTGCCAATTCTTGATGCTAATTAATATTATGGAATGTGGGTATAGTAGACGTCTTGCCTTGCCAAGAAAATTTTCAATTTCTTCCTGGAAACAATTTCTTTATATGTGTACATTAAATGTCAAATTATCCTTCATTTGTTTACAGACCATTCTATTATTGATCAGTTTACCACTGAGGATACCAAGATAAATATTTAATTCTAACCCATTAAGATTCTAATAAGGTATAATTTTGTATAATAAACCTTAATGTCGCATTTAGCATGTCATATTCTCTATTAATTTTTTATCGCATCTTGATTTCATTTATCAAACTTATTAAATAAATAAGACAACCCCAAATAATAATTTGATCGACTGTTATATCTGCGGTTCTGAATAGTTTTCTCACGCAAGAGAAATAAGTATTAGGTTTTTGGTAACTGAACAAGGTGAATTTATTGATACAGTACATATTACGTTAGATTTATGGTATGAAATTATTGCATGAGTACAAAAAGTACAACAGGTACATGGCATTCAATTTTAACTGAGTGTGGAAAATGTTCGCTTATAAAATAATGCCAGTGTTAAAATTACTGTTAAATTGATCAGGTTATTATATTTATCAAATGGGAGAAGAAGGAACGGTTTGTTAGAACTTAAAAAGAGTTCTGCCAAATGTGAATGGAAAAGAATTAAGTTTCCATAGTAGACATATATTTATATTGCATTGACATGTTTTATATCATAAACGCCCTGTACACGTATGAAATGTACATAAGCAATTAATTTGTAAGGCATAAGAAAATGATCACTGCAAAACAACACAGGCATAGAATTTTGCATAAGCAATGTTGTATATTATTTATACTGTTCAGAGTTACATTATACATAAATAACTTATGTCTGACTCCATCTATTTATTTGTAAACTGGATTACTTTTCCTTTTTCTTTCGAAACAATCCACCTCATTTAGTGGGATTGGATTCTTAATAACTGGATACATTTCCAGTGTCCTCATACACAAACACACTAACTGTCATATCAGTAACTCAGTACCAAAGCCGGATGCATTTCTTGCCTCAAAACAAAAATCATGTACCTTGTCTTTATTACGATGTCATTAGGGGTAGAAACATTTGGTTACTGCAGGTGCATGTCAGAACAGCGTTTCGGCATCTCTGTACTAAAGTACTCAAGAATTTACAAAAATTACCTTCGTGCTCAAAGTTTATTTTTTCATAGAAAACAAATTTAATGGGATGCTCATGACTACCTATCTTATGGGCAGGTGCAAGATCACAAAATTGACCATAGGTATTTATAAATGAACACAATCTAACAATGAAATATGAATTAATGTGCGAAAAAGGAGTGACGATGGGGCTAAAACAGTTTTGTAATTGCATCTATCTTCTACTAAATCATGCAAAAATAAGCAAATTGGTCATTTTAGGAGATGCATGTTTAACCCTGCTATTCTAACCACAGTAAAGGTTTATCTGACCACAGCCATGATATAACAAGGACCAGTAGGGACTGGACAGAGGAGGGAAGCTCATTATGTGCGTATCGCCCAAGCCCTCGGGGGGAAACCCAGGGACGAGCTACACTTCAATATACCCTGACCTCAGATTTCGCCCCCATACATTTTTTCTTTGTGATAAGTTAAAGTCATATTTCACAATGCAAATCAATCTTTTCTGTTTCAAACGCCAAGCCATTTTACCTCAACAAAATGAGATGAGTCCGCGTGCCAAGAATATAAGTCAAAAAGGAAGTTACAGGTATATTTTTCAAATCTAAAAATTGTAACAGTCCGCATTGCACTACGCATATCATAGTATGCACTGAATCATCTTTACACCTATAATAAACACCACTGACTGTGACAAATTATCTACCACTTTTACCATTGAAGGCCGCCCTCTCAACTAATACCACCCTTCCTTGAACTGGTTGGTGTAACAGACATCGTTACAGAAAATAACCGCATATGGTCGTAAAGGTTTGAGACACTTGGATGTGTTTTAAACTACATTAAAATCAGTTCACTTATCAGTTGTGTTCATCCATTTTACCTATGACCATACACGATGTGTTGGGTGCAACAGGTGCCCAATGGCGGCACATCTATGGGGCGCAGTAGCGTTTTATGTGAACTTATTGCTAAACACTGATTACATTTCTATAGTGCTATAATCATCTTTAGCACTAGTTACAGCATAAAATATGCTTCTAAATGCATAATTAGGCATGCAATGTATGTGCACTCAAAAACTTGAGGTCGGCATTAAAAAGTTTAAGAACATGTACGGGTCACATGATAGCTGGTAAATTGTTCAAAGATGAATTAAATTTCGTTTTTATATCTTTATAGCCAGTTATAAATGTTATATTTAAGATGAGGGCTACGATATGCGGTGAAGTTTTCATTGGCATGGGGTTTTGATTGGTACCTTTATATCAAAAGAAAGAATTCAAAGAATCAAGTACCAGCAAACAAGCCGCATGTGGCAACTAGATAACACTCTCAGATTCCAGTGTAACTTTAATTCTATTGTGACTTGTTCTTCATTTTTGTATGTAGTGGTCTGGAAATAATGTCGTCACCAATTTAAATTTAATTAAATCTTTACTCTCTACAACAATTTTTCAAGTCTGCATCTGTTCGTTAAAAACATCTTACCTCTCTTTTGCATAAAAGCAAACAGGTCATCAAGGAATTCTTTTCTTTTTTGGTCATCAGATAGCTCGTACAACTGTAATGAAAAACAAAATAAACGGTGTTAATTAAATATCATAAACATGTCTTGAAATGTGTATTGACATTCATACCGTAAACGTCTTTTTGCATTTGGTATACCCTTCAGTATCAGACACTTTTGGGTAAATCAATAAAAGCTGGGCAAAAAAAAATAAATGTATAGGTGCAATGATCCTTTCTAAAATAAGAGCATATTAGAATGATCCCGAAGAAATCCTTTTGACCTTGATACATTAAAAGCGTCAGATCAGAGAAAAAATGTCGGGATATTTTGACTAGTTCCGTGGAAAATGGTGTCCATGCGAATCTGTGTTGCATCACAAGATTATGTAGCAAATTTATCAAGTTGGGTGGGCTTTTAGGAAGGAGCCATTGGATCCGCGCGTTTCAAATGAACTGTGATGGGATCTATATTTTTATTTTGAGAAGTTAAAAGGGATTATGATATCAAATCATTGGCCTGGCAGCTGGTCGTTGTGTCATCATTTTAATTGGCCATGACTTGAAGAAAGATTGAAATATGGGTTCCTATCTCAGCACCTGCTCACGAGCTTCCTCTTTGCCATGCTGAAATTTCATTTTCTTACATTTTCACATGTGAAAGAACACTGTTTTTTCGTTTTTGATAGGGACCCATAATTCTGTTACATAGAAGGTCTATTTTGTTTGATACCTCTTAATACAAAATGCCTTTTGTATTGAAGCCTCAATACCTTTAACCTCGCAGCTACTAAATTATATGTAATGCCTAGATACAAGACTGATAATGTTCCAATCTGAAGCCCTGTTTCACCCTTCCCGGCCTGGTACAATCCTATGTTCAAACTATGATATCTAATAATTATGCTATCAAACACTTTATATGTGGCGACGGATTTAAAAGTAGGGGTTCTTATATGGCTTTTTTTCCATCCCCCATCTGTGGAATACAATATGATAAACGAGCGAATGTTTGACAATTACGCAGATGATATCTTCAAATTGGACTGAAAAGACACTGATAGACAATGCGAACCCTTTTCTGATAAAGTTTCATGCTGGTGGCAATTATGTTCAAATATTCTGCAAGAAATTCCTTTTCAGAGCCACAAAAATTAAGCAATTTTCAGAAGCCATTTAAATCTTCTAAATTTTTTTGATATGACTTAATACTCTTCAGATGTGTAAACACTAGACATTAAAATGTGAAATTTGAGATCTTATCTCAGTTGAAATCAAACCGGGGTCCCTTGTGCACACGTCCAAATACCACTTCCACGTCCATATAAGATGACATTAAAGTTTTGACGTAGCAAAGCTCAATATGGCCTTACTTAATATTGAGTCTTATAAAAAGGGATTAAAAGTTTTAAGCAAAATCTGATCAGTTAATGCACAGTAAGACTTCAATTTCATCAAGCCATATAAGGTGTAAACTCTCCTAAGGGCTATACCCTAAAGTTGACAACATAGTCACAACATTGTCCCCAACAATACAATAAGATGTTCTACTTCAAAGTTGTAATTATACCTCTATCTACCAAAATGCCTTTTAGCAATGACATAACTACCTGCAAGCAGTATCTCTTATTTCTTAGCTTCTACATATGGCTAATTTGGGGCGCTTAATTTTCAAATCACAGCAAACTCTAAATTAAATTAGCAGCAGGACTCAAAAAGATCCCACAAAGATATTTTGTTGTTGCATTCCTCTGCATGTAATATCGTGGGCACGAATGCTAACAATTGCAATACATGTTCTGTAGTTTGAATGAAATGACAAGTGTTGATACTGTAAAGTTTGCATAGTCACAAACTTTTTTTATTGAAATATAATAGAATGTAATGTAGATTAATATTTATCCTTTGAAGTTGTGTGATATATGCGTACCGACGATACGTAACCTCAGCAGTCACCGTATGAAGCTGCACAGTGCATCAGTTCATGCACATAATTACCCTTCTCCCTCCAGATTAATTTCTATCAAAATATTGACTTTTGGTAATTACAGCACGAGACATGTCAAGGGACACATTATCAGGCAGTATCATGCAACATTAGTTTTGTAGTGGTCCAAATCATAGGGGCAGAAATACTGGCCTGTTCTGCCTATCTCTTGTCATGCCTCTTGTTTGTGCCCTTCTCGAATTTACTCTATTAAAAATGGCCCGCAAATGGTCTGTAATTAGTCATGATCGTGGAATGGAGAAAGGGCAAACCTCTGATGGGCTAAGCATCTGTAAGCAGCCATTTGCCGTATTATCTGTTTTAACAATTAGTTGGATCAGCTTCTTTCCAGGAATCCACTTTCTTGGGACGGACATGAAAATCTCGCATTCGACATATGGTCTCGGGCCGAAGAGGCATCGCAAAAGTCATTAGAGATCTGTAAACTGTATTTTTGTCATGCTATCAAACCATGATGTCAACTAACACGTTCCAAAACTTTCCCATGACAAAAATACCATTAAAAGAAAAGGGCGATAAATATTGTGTTGTCAATTCGCACCGCATAAACTGACTACATTATTTGTATGTCAATTGAAATTAAGAGGGAGAAAGGATATGGTTAAAATATGACTAGGTAGATAGCATTTGTAGAGATACAAAGGTTCTCAAGTCACAGTTATCTGTACTTTGTACAAGTAGCCCCAGGTAACAAATTTAACCATTTCCGGATTCAAATTTCTACAATTCCATCTACAGTGCAACCACGTGTGATGAGTGTCGCTGAATATCTCATCTATGATGAATTTATTTAATTAGATCTATGACAGCGTCAAAATGTGGAGGCAGGTAGATCAGTTGAGTAAAGGTAAACAGTTGAGTCCATTCATGTTAAAACTTAAAAGATACCTCCGAATAAAGAGAAAAACGTGTTTTCAAGTTACTAGCTTTTTGTAGCCGTTAACAAATTCATTTTTGTAATGTACAAATATGGACATATAAAGATTGGCCTCAAAATTATATATAGTATAATTTACTTAGCAAATTTTCCCTTCGTTTGAATGAATTTTGCAATTTTAACATTCGTAAAAAGTGTTATTATTCCTTTGTGATAATTGAGATTAAAACAGATAAGTAACATAACTTGCTTGTATCATGCCACATATGCCCTCGTTGGCTCTAATAAATTAGAGGTCAGATGCGATTTTCTTCTAAAGAACTCACTTTTTCTTTATATTGGAAGATGAGATAGGGAATAGAGCAAGTTGATAATAAAGGGATGAGTCAGTCTTATTACTATAATTGCTTGTATCTATAACTAAGAATACAAGCTGGTCATGCAATGAGCAGAATGATGGATATAATTTTATTCATTTCTTTCATTCAGTGCGAGACCCAGTGTCATGACAAAGTATCATTCGCCGAATGTTGGAGAATTTGTCATCATTAAAGATTTAACATTGCTGGTATTGTCAAGAGGGTCACAGATTAAATGACCGATTTTGAAGTTTTCATGTCGACGGTCATAATAACAGACCCGTCGCACCTACATGTCGCGGAGCCAGTCACGTAAGTCAAAACTCAAATTCTTTGGTTTCTCAAGGCACCAGATGTTCCACAGTTATCGTTTTATATGTAATATAATGCGTAAGCATTAGGTTTATTTCGAAATGTTTAATGATAAAACTTTAAAATATCCATTTAAACCTAACTTAAAATAAATATAATGAGTTTTCCCCAACAATTTGCCTGTGGGGTATTTCAGTGTGAGCCCAGGTGGTGCCAAAATATTGTGTGTCATAGTTTCAGGTGTCAACTAAGTTCTGGTCAACGACAGACATGCAAAAGTTTCATTTCTGTGGACAAAACATTAAATAAGGAGATGCTCATTACGGATAGGTCATGGTATGTTGGAATGTTACAGCTATGAAAAGACCCCAAATAATAACCTAATCATATATGGACACTATGCACTTAGATGGACCCCTTCTTTCTACACACCAATTCCATCAAGGAAAATGTGCATTGCCAGACTCACTGTATCTGCGGCCAATTTGCAACAGCCAGTTTTGATATCCCGAAGCGCAGCTGAACAATCAGACGTTTTACCCTGATATATTTGTCCGATTTCAAACAGGTACGCGAGGCTTTTGCTTCCTACGTAAATACGGAAGGCAGGGGCAAAAGTATTTTCTAGTACAATGATACTGTTTTCGAAATCTATAACGACTGACCCCTCCTCATAGCCATTTTGATACATCGCATCTCTCAGCACCGTCTAAATATTTTGCCTCCGCACGGAGCTCAGCTTGCCTCAACATTCTGCACATTGGTCTCAGCTTCGCCAGCTTTGCGCTGAAGACCTACACATTGCAATGTTTAATCTTTAACACTTGTGTAATGTGTAAAACAAGACCTATGAAGCCTTCCTCTCATTCCCATATACCAAAGTATCATCAGGAAATCTCTGCTTATTATAGTATACAATATGTTTATTTGCTGGCACTATGTTAGCAGTACAACCTTCTGGAATCAGCCAAATGTGTGATATGATCACAAACACACGATAGACGCCAGTGATTGCAACTTTTAACTTCATTGATAACACCTGAAATATTTCAGATTTAATTTCATTAATAACAGCACTTAATTCCATGAAATTCTTGCCAAATATAAAGTGATATCAAAGTTGCCAACCAATGTAAAAGCTCTTTATCTGATGGTTTAATGTATTGCCTTAAGCAAGTTTTATTTGGAGTTGTTACCTTAAACAGTTAAACAGTCCTACGAAACTATAACGAACGATTAATGTTAAGTGCATAAGCATTGCCTGAAAATACCATAATTACACTACAAATTGCTCAATTTGTGAAAAGGATGCAAAGAAAATTGAGCTAAAGTGGCCAGATAGATAGGTGATCAAGTGATTGAAGGGGTCCTTAAAGATGTACAAGTCGAGATAGGTTCTTTAGAAGAGATGTTATTAAAACCCGAGTGTCGGAGGCAAGAGAAGTTAACTCTTTCGCAAATGCTTTGTTAAAAATTATGTCAGAAGAAAACATGAAAAACTCTTTTGTCGCAAATAAATTACAAATACAGCTTTACAATAGCTTGACCATTTGTGGCGAACACCAATGTGTTTCTGTTCACAACTTGGTCGGGGCAATTAAATACAATAGGAATACAAAAGCTGGTATGCTGAATTAACCATATCCCTTCAGGTAATTAATAAGGAATTAATTGGTCATATACTGCTAATTTCTACCGTTTGCAATCAATTACATCAATGTAACATTGTGACATTTTTATGGAGGCGGGCGATTTTTGCGAGAAAATATTCTTAGAATCCGAGAAATGGGCCTTTATCTGTAGCAGAAGAAATCAGCAAGACTTTCAAATTGTATAAATACAGATGCAAGTCTGTAAGATAAAAAGGTCAGATATCTGAGGGGAATAAAATTGTGTAAAAAATGAGCAATTGCTTACAGGAATTGCTCAACACAAGTAGATGTACATCAGTAGATAGCAACAGATGTTAGTAGGCTGATTGAGCACCAGAAACATTCAATGCTTTCAAGGAGAAAGTTAATGCTACCTGCAGCATACAGGCCACTTCGAAAGATCTCTAACTCGAGGCCTGATGCCGCTGTCTAATATCAATGTAGATCCCGCCAAATAATTCTGTCTGACTTTTCATCGGCAGCAAATTTAGGTGAACAGAGAGGCAGAGCTTTAATCAGAGCGCTGATAAGTTGAGATCCAGTGTCTTAACTCATTATTGCGAGCAATTGTCTAATCCCGTGCTTCACTTCAGGAGAAACTGGATGTAACATTCATCCAGGATTCTCCTGTCAACCCGGACAGTATCGATGGATCAGTCGACTTGACCTATCAAACTAGAACAACCACTTTGGGATTTACTCGCATCACTATGTTACGTCGGACGGCGGTTGAGGGTTCGGGGTTCGCAATGGGCAGGGTGTGAGGGGTGTTCGGCGGGTACCCCACAGCCGCTCCAAGTACTTCTACTTGTACACAACACATGCCAAAATCACACAGGTTTCCACAAAGTCAGTAGTTCAAACTTCTCATTCCGCCTCTCTTTCTTATTTATCTTATACTGGTCTATTTATTTCAACAAGTTGTATCTATAAGATGGTACAGTTGCTGTTCAAGTTAATCCTCTTCGTCGACTTTTTGTTTACTTTCTTTTATTTGAGAGAAACCCAAGTCGATGGATAAATAAATTCTTTTTCTTTCCCATGCAAAATTTCTGATTTTGTTTACAACATTTGCAGTGTATTACAGGTAAAAATGTTAAAACGGTCAATATGTTTGCGGTAAAGCGCCAACAATGAGTATATGTTCAGGAAACGTGTATTTTGTCTGTAATTTACATCGCCAAAAGTGATGATACGAGACATACTGTGGGAAGCCTTCGAAGTCTGATGATGTCGGTTGTACACAAAACACAGGAACCCCCATGCTGTAGCTAAGTACATGCACAACGAGTAAATCACACCTTAGCCATTGTTAAATCGAGGTTGTGTTACCCGATACAAAGACAAGTCATATTTCGTAGTAACCTTTTGACAGACCTGTTGCCAACCTCTAACATCGAGGAAAGAAGCCGCAAAAGTTTGGCAAAAAAACCTCCACTCTCACTTTGCTAAGTACTACTGTGTAGACTACCGTGTAGTAAACTTTGGTTTGGCCCGTGACAGTTTCCTGAAAGCTTATTTCAACACCCTTTCTATTTCTAATGAGGGAGACAAACACGCATTTGACATCTGGAGTTGAGCAATTCTCCGCGAAACAAAACTCATCCGTGAAAGGTAATTGCCGTGTATGGACCATCTTACATTGAAGGCAACATCCCATTTCAAATTTACATTCGGACAATTCATATTGATTCAGCCTTTAAATAAATAAAATACAAATAATAACATAATATGAACATACTCTACAGCAACAAGATAATGACAACGACCTTTTTATCTGCCGATGGTTTGTTTTAATAAAGAGAACAAGAGAAGGTCTACGTTACAAATCTAGAGAGATATGACTCTATGCGGCGAAACGGATCCATTATGAGCACTTGATTACCTTGCAAGACCAGCTAAAAACGTGTATCATCTGCAGAGAGCGATGACATTATATTACAATTATTCAATTGTCGTATGACCCAGTGTTTACATCTTGCCATTTTATCATGTACCAAGGGCCTCTAAAGTGATATCAATGTTTATCAGGCAAAGAAAATTCCATGCAAGAATAAGCTGATGTCCGGAATTCCTCTGTCACTACATAGCTCTACACGGTATTACATGTCTGCCGCGGTTCTCTGCCGTGATGAGTCAATGAGAGTTTCCTTCTGTTTGACTCCCTCAGTAGTGCGGCGAAACAAGGCCCTTTGGCCGAATCAAATTGAATTAACTCTTCATTATGCCTCTCGCCGGTGATATGATTTCTGATATCTAATAATCGGCTTTGAGAACAAGGACTATGGCATGATCTTACAGGGGCGGATCCAGGATTTGGTCAAAGGGGGTGCCCAACTTGTTAAGTGCCGATGTTTGCCGCCAGAGCGGAGCGAAGTCACACAAGCACAGCAAGCAAGTAACAGGGTGGGGCCCCAGAAGCCCTTTTTATGTTTAATTTTTCTTTAGTTATTTTAGTGTA
>JBCAUI010409397.1:0-14298 GCA_038406195.1 Haplosyllis anthogorgicola | reverse complement strand
GGGCGATATTAGGACTAGATTACTATAACACATTATTATTGTAGAAATAGTGGAAATAATACTTATCTGCTTTACTAGTTGCCTAGTAGAAACTCTCATAAGTCGATTGGGCATGAAAAAGGGTCGGTACTGCCGAAGGCGGTCATTTAAATGTGACGTTTAACTCCGGCAGCAAACTGTTCACAAACGCAAGCGTTAATTTTGTTACCAAAACAATTATTTTGCTTTGTTTACTATGAAGTCCCAAATGACGGAGTGAAAAATACAGATTCAGTCTTGCGCTTATGTAATATAAAGTTATTTATTCAAATTTTCAAATATACATATTTATACAGTATTTGTGATACGATTCAACTTAGAAACCATTCATAAACAGGGAACATCGATTTATACATGAATACTGTACGGATTAATAATGAAAACATACATTATTGATAATAGTTTTCCACATTAACCGGTACAGATCAGCATAAATGTCAGGGGACGTCTTTGAAATAAACGGAATTCTCCTTTCTATTTTAACATGCATGCTAGTGTCTTTTTATCACTGGCGACAATAAGAACTTGTTAATTATCGACAGTCTTCCAATCACACATCGTACATGGTTCACACTCATCTACTGGATTTTCTCCCTTGGAAATTGCACACGTTCACATACGTAGTCTATGTTCACAAAATGATATGCCAATCACATCACATTAATTCTATGTAATAACAAATAATAAACAAAAAAACAACCGAGTAATTAAAACCTTGATGACCATGATGAAGTGGTGTGAACATAACATTTCTTTGACTAAGATTACACAGTACTTAACCCTATTACTGGTACTATTCAACTAGGAACATGCCTCATCATTCTGCGCAGTACGAATGGCACACTGTATCAATAAAAATGTATCCTCGCAAATATCCCGACAAAGTACACTCAATTCGGGCGGTTTGACAAATCTTGACACTTCAGAATAGTGCGGTTTGCAGTATATCAAATCCCACACGATTATTGTCTCCATAGTTATGTAAAGTTACGTACGTTTCCACGTTTACCCGACTCACACTTGTTTTGTACATATATAACTTATCGCTTATCAAATATACATCTGGTAAAAAATGCCCTGAATATCAAGGTTCATCAATGCTACTTCTGATACTGTATTTTACACCCATTGCACACTTGAGTAACTACAATGCATTGCAAAATATATGGTAACTACAACTTGAACAATTTCCTATTGCTGTACTTGATTTATTCAAGTTGACAGAAAAGGGAAACTAAATCATTTTCACATCACTAAACAGTTCTCCAAGAAATCCATGTACCAAGTATCGTGTGCAATATAGCAATATATTCTTACAAATATATAAAATGTTACCCAAATTAATATTGTTCTTAGTAGTTCTCTATTTAATTCATTTACAGATCAGGTTAATGTTGCTTTACTGGTTTTCGGTACATGATTTCAATTTTTTTTTTTTCACAAATTTTTCTGTACAAATTCTACTGTGATATGACGGGCAAAATTCTTTTAAAATTTAAGAAGGCCTCACAACTTTGCATCAGAAGATTTTTTCTATTTGTCTGTTTACACGTGATATAAACATGCATATATCGGTTATTTCTTCGCTAATTAAAACGAACTACATCGAAGCAGAAAGTAGTGAATGCGAAGTGCAAATGAAAATGATTTTCTCTCAACACACATAAGAAAAAATGCCCAAGATTTCTGGGAAAAAATATGATAATTTCACTTGCTGTTTCATTATTATCACTTTGTATCATAGCCTTTTGAAACGCCCACCACTGTCATGTTGAAATACACCAGAGATCATTTTCTTAATACACCATTCATTCTCAGCTATTTACAATGACCACTTTTCCAGCACACAAGTATACCAGTACATAATATATTAATGTTTTGTCAGCAGGTGATTTGACTTTCTTACCCGCCTCCTTTTCGTATTTTGATGGATGCTGATGAGATGATTATTTTGATGACAATGAGCACAATCTCTCACTTGTTCAAATGGTTTAGAAGTGATTTAATGTATTTACATAAATAACAAACAGTATCATCTCCAACTATTTTCTTAATTTAAACAACGCAACGGATAGTTTATCCTACAATAAAGGAAAGTACTTTTTTCATGAGTCTAGTCCTTTTAATGTCTAAGGATGTAACCGATTGGTGTATCCAATCAGATTTCCAATACGTCAAATGCACATTAAAATAGTTGGCTTAAATTTCATAACCAACGAGTGCATTCAACTTAAGATTAAATTAAAGTAAACAATTTACCCTCAATAATATTAAAAGGTCCTTTAAAAAAAAACCCTGTGACATGATGCATTTATATATACTAACAAGAAACAAGCAAAAATCACCCTAACAATACACGTGGTCCTATCTGTACGCTTATCCCTAGGATGAAGATTGCGCAGCTTGAACAGCTAGAATCTCCTTGACGTAGGTTGCCATGTCGACCGTTTCCGTCTCGTACTTCTTGATGAAGGGGTGATCGAGTAAAGCGACGTAGTTTGGTCGTTTGTCACAGTTCTTCACAAGACTACAGTTACGGAAAGTGAGAAAATTCATAAGTAAAAATATACAACAAATTCTCTTCTATTTTTAATCTCATATTTGATCATTTTCATTTACTTTCGTACAAACATTTAGTGTTTAATTTTTTAACTATCCACATGGTATATTTTATATTCAATGACAGGTCGATAAAATATTACTCTGTAAGTTTAACTACTATTGACAATGAAAGTAACAAAGAAAACAAAATAAAAGATTTCTTTCGGGCATGCAAAATTTGAAACATTCGAATGCAATTAAACCTCCTTCACCTGATTCAGGTACAAATTCGATGGTTCTCTGGTGATCAATAAAATTGCTAACTTTTAGTTTGCACCATGGAAAGTTTAACTGCAGATTTCGAGGCACAATATGAGCATGCTTGCAATAGTGTATCTACAATCGTACCATTGACTACAGAAATCAGTAAATTCTTCTGAGAATTTATTTTCTGGTAACCGGGGTGCGTCACTCATGACGACCTGTTTGAGCTGCTCAAATGGGGTTTCCCATTTGCCGTAGGGAAATTTCCCTGTTGCTAATTCAATCTGAAAATGAAACAAACAACGGTCTAGATTCATCTATGCACAGAGGTGTGTGCTACCTTACACCCTAAGATGGTTAGATTGACATATACACTACCATTGATTAACGAAGTCGACAAATTCTGACGAAAATTTTTCTTCTGGAAGAGTTGGAGAAGGGTCATGGACGATTTGTTTCAGTAATTTGAAGATGGTATCCCAACTAGCATAAGGGAATATCCCAGTTGCTAGTTCAATCTAAAGCAACGTATAAATCGAGCATATCGGATAAAATAGGCTCTAGCTTAGTGTTTACTGTGTATCAAGGAAACTTAGACGTCGTCATGACTTTTTTTCCAGAGAAATTTCTACGAAAATATGGTACATCAAATGTTTAATATTTGACTTCCCTGTTTTCGAACAATGCAAGAATGAACATACCATGGAAATCCCTAGAGACCACACGTCTGACCTAACATCATAGCCCTGGTTTCCCGTAGTGGGGTTGATACGCTCAGGCTATAGAGGAGGGAAAAAACGTTTGCATGTATTAATGGAATTTTCAATATTAAATTAACGTCAAATTCAAAAGAATTATCAAATATTATCAAAATAATACGGAAATCTTTCATTAAGATTAGGAAGGCAAGCAGAGAATTTCTACTCACGGCCATGTACGGTTTGCAACCGGCCTCCATTGTTTTCGCGACCGAGTCCACCAAGTGGCCACTTATTCCGAAGTCACACATTTTGACATCACCATTGGCATTAATTAAAATATTTGAAGGTTTGACATCACGGTGCATTACTTTTAACTGTGACTGAAGGTAATGCAAAGCTTTAACAACCTACAATAAAAACAATGAAAAATGTGGGATATCCTAATTGAGTAACACCTATTTTTTCTTTTCACTGGATGATACATTAATGAAACCGAGCACTATCTTCGATTAAACAAATTTACTAGCACATTCAACAGTGGGACTGTGCAATACTTAAAATTACATAAAGACGTGAAATGGTTTCTAATTCACGAAAGTTAACTTTATGCAACATGAGTTTGGATTACTTACAGCTACTGCTATTTTTCCTAATACAGGTTCTGGTATGGGTTTGTCATTGTCAAAGGCGAGTTTATAAAATTTGTCGAGTGATGTGTCCATCACTTCCATGCAGATCCATACATCTCCCTAAAACAAAGGCACGAATACATACATTGAAAAGTTATAAAGGATTTGCTTATTCTGCAATCGTGTTAATTTGATACCTGTAACTGCTTATTCACCACACTCAAGTTATGTTAAGGTATCAAAACTCGTGAATTTTTTCCTTGGGTTAAGGATTTTTTTGGCAGTGGGTGGCTGTGTAACCACTAATCTTTCGTTAAAACTTGTGTATTTTCACTTCCGTAAGCAACAAATTAAAATTATACATCGAAGTTTTAACTATGACCTTTACAGCTTTTCGGTTTTCTTGCACGGAAAAACCAAAATTTACACAAAGTCAAGTTTACGACTAAAATCATCCTTTTTGTGTATTTTTTTCCAAACGTTAACAATTATTTTATGCCGTATTATTATATTTTCTTACCTCTCGAAAGAGTGCCCCGTAAAAATGGACTGTGTAGGGGCATGCTGCCGAGCGCATAGCAACATCGAGATCCATCAGAAGTCTTTTTTGTTCAAGAGAATTTACCGTACACGTAATCCTCTGCAATACGAACAATATTAATTGTATTTTTTATCATATAGAGTTTGTATGCAATATCCATTCTTGAAAAATTAATTGGAAATATAAAGAATTTATGCCATAGTTTGCTGCATGAAAAAGACGGACTGACCCATCAAGGGACATTCCCAGAATAGAAGAAATTGCAGCCCCACTGAATTGAATACTTTCATTTAGTCATAAACCCTTTACCAGGTTTCAAAATAAATTAAGAAAGCACAGTGTAAATTGGCATTATTACCTTAACTGCAAGGACTGTGTTTGACGGTCGGTGTCTCATTTTTTCAACGACACCATATGCACCACGACCGAGGGGTGCGATGACCTCCAGGTCATCAGCTGCAACCTCGAATGTCCGATCATCTATCGTGATCGTCGTCTTTGAGTCTAAATCACTTCTTGGCCTACAATTTGGAAACACTTGTTTAGATTACACAACATTGTGACACTTGCACAACATTGTGACCCGTGTGTGAAAACATTCTTGACTTTGCACAGGGACCTATTTCTACGTAAAAATCATGAACATTTCTTCAGTATACCAAACGACTTAAACTAACGCCTTTTTGTTGTCAACAATCACGACGATTTTTTAATAGAAACAAACGAAAAGCATGACTTACACTGGGGCTGGTGGTGGCGTTGTGTTGTCGGGAGTAAACGTGAACTTGGGAGGTGGCTTGCGCCGTCCTGAAAATAAAAAGAAAAAAATACGTGAATAATTATGGTCAGAATAGGTATACAGGAAAGTAAAAACATTCACTATCCTGATGTCTTTATGGTATTGCCGTCAATTTTTGTCATTGTCAAATGTGTTTTCCTCGTTTGATTACTAACTTGCCGTTTTAATGAAAGCTTCCAAAATGGTTATCCTTGAATGTTTTACCAAACAGTAACCATGTGTTAACAGCATTAACTATGAGCGGGGTTTTTTTTCATTTCCGCACATAACGAGGGCAAATATGGATTTTCCCTTAAAATCGAACAGTATTTAAACCAACGGACACAAGTACACAAACTTTTTGTGACTTTCCGCAAACAGGTGACTTTCCGCAAACAGGAAGAATTTAAATCATTTTTTGCTTTTTTACCAGCATCTGCTTATCACTCAAATGAACTAGATTTAACAATAGCAATTAGACCTTGTAACAACCGTACTAACCTCCCGATGCCATACTTTCCCATTTATGATTCTGGATGCAATGTTTCCTTCTCTTCCTTTATACTACTTACTGAAATTTTCCTATGTTTATTTCTCAGAATTCGCCATTAAGGAACACCCATTATTTTTTAGTCTTTTGAATATCCGTAAAATCTTTAGTTGTTTCTAATCAAAACACTAAAACCACTTCGGCTTGTTTTAGTGTGTACGTGTAGTTCGTCGTCACGTTGTGAAAACGCTTTCAACCACAAAACCGCAAACTTAAAAAAATGACATCAAATATCTACAGGCAAGAAGACAGCTTCAGTAACCATCAATGCTCAGACAATATCAAATGATTCATCATCTCCATAGTGTTTCAAATTTATGTGAATCAATTATGAACTAAAACGCTTGTGACACCACAGTCACACTGCATTTGGTTAGCATATTACAAATGGTTTCCACAACAAAATCAGTAGCAGATCAATTGTTCAACTGATTATTGAGCATGGGCGGATCCAGGATTTCCCTCGGGGGGGGGGGGGGCGCCCGGCCCGTTTTCCCCAAAATTTAGTGGAAAGTGCATGAAAACAAAGAAAATTTGGGCCATTGGGGGGGGGGGCGCGCCCGTGGCGTCCCCCCCCCTAGATCCGCCAATGCTGGGGTATTGCACTATGCAGTGAAACACACATGAAATTGGGGGCAAACCGAAATGACTCATAATATATTATTCCTAATGAGTCACGTTGTTTTGGTGTTGGGTTTAGGTGCCTCATGTGTGTTACTCGATCAACATCACGAGAACCCGTAAAGTGAAAAATTCCAATCGGACCACAAAAGGGCATTAACATGTTGTCTTTTCAACCATCAATAAATTACTTCCCGGTGACACAGTACGTAAGCATTTCTTACATGTACTTCAATGACAACTTCATCAAAGACTTTGTTCCACTGTAACTAAATTTCAGAATTTCTATGCAATTCCAAGAAGCCTGCACGACTTGCTCAACAATTCTCAGAATTTGAGAAGCGTCTGCCATGGCTGAGTATTTGGGTTTGCTACCACGCGCACTCCATACTAAAGAGAAGAATCCCCCACTTTAAGTAAATTTCAATTTACCAAAATTATAACTACAATATGTGATGTGGATTACTTATTTCAACAAACAATGGAAATATTCAAGCGCATAAAATGTGTGCCTTATTATACAGTGTCTGGATCTCCAGTACTTTGTATTACTTTGTAGTTGTAATAAATTTAAAGTTTTGAAACTTTTTTGGGCACTTTTTGCACATCGTGTACACAAAAGCCAGAAATACATGTACGTGTCTACAGAAGCCACAGTAAAGATTCCACCACATGCATCACATAGTCAATGTACGTCAGTCCTTATATGGACAAAAACGCGTGTACACAATTGATGAGTCATCAACAACCAAGTTTCATTCATAAGGTAATCACGAGCCAGTAAGTAATGCATGTATTTGCAAGATTAAACAATACTCGTGACATTTAAAACTGTGCTCATTTTGACTCTGTGTTTTACATAAATTGATTACAACCTTGTGTACAATCATATGTAATTATTTTGACGAGTCTAAAATTTAGAACTACCGGTATATATCAAATGTCATGGGAATAACTCTGTGAATTTTTTTCATTTAGTTGCAATCAATGTTCCGCACTGCAAAATCATGTACTGTTCAACGCTATTCAACTTTGTTTACAGCACCAATGAAAGAAACAATTCTAAACCAATCATACAATTAAGATTTAAAGGTTGCAGGTAAACAGTGTAGTATATAGTACTGTGGTTTCGCCTTCAATGACTGACATACTTCTAAGCCTCCAAAGAATGTCATGCATGCATGTATGTCAGGAAACACCCCCGCAAAAAGTGTACGTGTGTACCAAGCAGTAGCACACTCTTTTTAAGTCAGAACTTCCTGATGACAAAAAGACCCTCATACTCAAAACAATGAGACCACTGTTATCATTTTTCCAAAGCAGAGAACTCAGAAGTTTCACATCCGTGTACGCGCCATTTTAATTTGCATGTGATAAAGAATTTAAAAACAAACTTACTTTTGGCAAGAAGACTAGAAGTTGCCACTTTCTTTGGTTCCTTGTGCGACATGTCCCCAGAAGCTACACTGACCGCAGCTGCCTGCTGCACCTGGGTAGCGACCGCATATTGTTTGATTGCGGTGACCAATCTACTGTATGTCATTTCATGATTCTTATGCAGTCCGGCTGGTGTTGGTCTATTTCCAACCAACGCCATTGCTGATCTTGCTTTCATCGAACAGTATCCTTTAATTACGGTTGTTTTACGTTACACTCTCTTCAAGCAAAGTGAAGCAAAACAAAACACAGCTGATCCTTTCCACTCCTTCTGTGGTTCTGTTACGATCGGCAGCAGTTCCAATGTCTCGTGACTGGATGAGTCATCAATACCTTCTGCTGTCCCAGAAACAGTCGCGCGCAGTTCCACCAAATCAATACAGCACAGTACTGTTCAATCACAACAAAAGTGTTTTGCCAATGAATCCAACTCTCAAATGATCAGCAAAATCTCAGTCTGCACCACTATGTATGTTTGTTTTGGTTTTTTTTACTTTTCTCTGAAAACCCATGTGTATTGCCTGTACTGGTTCTGTTTGATAGGGAAGTAAATGAACATAAATTTCCACAAAAGAATGCGATCACAAAATAGTCCCAAGACTTTCGCACGTCTTGTTGTCTATGAAATCATTCCTAGTGATGATGTACCTTTTTGTTCTGAGGCGGGGCTCACAAAATCTCTGCCTCAAAAGTTGCATAGCGTCGTCACACACGATTTCTGTGATCAGGGGTCCGTAAGAAGATCAACAAATAGCGAATCCTCCCTTTTCTGTACGATGCAATGAATGTTCTATTTTTAGATGCGCAAGTGCCATTCGAGCATCACAAAATGTGAACACTTTTTAACTTGTGGCTTTATTTAAAAAAACAGATATGTACGTGTTCTGTGCCACGTTAAAATGAACAACACAAAATGTCCAAAATTGCTACCACTGTCTGGTATTGGCTTTCTGTCAAAATGAGGCCTCCACTTGATAAACGGATGTTATGAAACTGTGGGGAAAGCCCACTCCGTCTGCCAATCAGAACAGCGCAGTCTTAGACCAGTGTGCTATCTAGCCTTTGGCCTACCTTGATTCTTGATAGGGGGACCTCAGATAGGTTCAAGTTCAAGGAGTATATATCCTGTGTGCTTCAGTACAATACATAAATTTCCCAACAACTTAATCTGTGCATCAATTTTCTATAATTTCTGCAAGACGAACCCCTATTTCTGCAGATACCCACGTACGTAATTTTGTTTCAAACAACTTATCCTTCTGTAAAACAGTAACTTCAAAAGCAATTTCCACCAACAGATACATGTACATACGCTGTATCACCAGGCACAATAATTATTCGCTGGAAATTTGTCATAATTAAATTCCGAATTATTCTATCCTCTTTGTCGTTTTTAACAGCAGGCCCCATCATACATAAATATGTTAAATACGTGTACAGAACGAAACACAAACCACCTAAATCGACAACGATTGACAAAGCTTGGAAATTTCTACAAATTACCATAATTGTAGCTGATTTTTTTTATCTCTTATTGTTTCCTTCAAGGCAGCAAGATCTGAACTTTGATCCTATTTTTCTGCTTGTTTACAAAAGACCACTTTGTGCGACACTTATCTTGATGTAAGCACCAAAATTTTTATGGTTGACCTTACTTTTTCTTGGAAGTCTCTGATGCGACTTTCGGGAAGCGATAGGAAATTACAAAATGTGCCAACAGAACGGCTGTAGCTTTACAGTCTGCTTCGTTTTCCGAAGATCTAAAGTATAACGTAAATAGATATAAACCACAAAATAACCAGGCCATTGGCACTATTACAATGCAAAATGTACTTATGTAGTTAGCGTGCCTCAAGTACAGGCTATGGCTTGAGATTGACTTAAACTCAAAGTTGTAATATTTATTATTGATATTTATTTATGTTATTTTTATTTGTAATTTACATGATGTCTCGTTCAAGTTTTGAGTATCACGGTCATTCCTGTTAAATGGCATAATTATAGGGCTAGCACGACTAATTTCTGACTGCAGTGTATACGTTCTGTGACATGCAAGGAAGGAGAACCGCACATAACTGACTTACTGTCGGCAAAAAAAATGTTGCAACGGCTGCACTGTGTCAGCTAGTACGTATGAAATAGCCTTTATGGTAAAAAAAAGTTGGCATGAAATAAAAGACCAAGGGGTCTAAAGAACGTAGAAGTCCGGTAAAGCATTCTTAAATTTTAGGGAGATAAAATAAGTTTATGACATGTATGCGCTATTCAGAGTGAAACTAGGTGGTTCAAACATCATAATAAGCACATATAAGCATTTGGACAACAGCATGGCATCTATGATTTCATGCTGTAGTGAATCTGTACAATACATGTGATCAGATGAGATAGCTTTTGATCAGATAATTGTATTTGTCTGTTTATTGGCGCATGCCCGAATTGTGGCGCACCCCCGTTTTTTAATGCATTTATGGAATTTTTTTCAATAGCAAGCAAGTTCAATCGATGGTCTTTTTACCACTAACACACATAGATAACACTCTAACCCTAATAAATATTTTTAACAACTACTCCACCTTACTGCAGAGCAACAAATTATGGAATTAAAATGCCATTGGTACAGGTTTGTAATATGCCGCTGGCCAGAACATATCTGAAAAATTTTGTCAGAGGGGTTACTTAAATGAGGCGCACCTAAAATAATAGGTCGATCGCGCATGTGCCAATAAACAGACAAATACGGTAATTGGTCCGTCACACCATACAAATAGGATAAGTCTTTATCAAGTTGACCCTGGACTTCCGCGGACTTCAACGCCATTTATCTTCATTTGTCGTCGTCTGTATCTTTTAAAAACTTGTGTCGACTGGATGTGCCATAATTCGAAAGCTAAAATTTGGCGACGTACTGTCATGTGCAACCACCAGACTATGCCCCATCAATATCTTTCGCATGTTAAAGGATCTAACTGTATCGAATGAACAAAATACAGTCGAACTCCTTTTGCATGGACACTTGGAATTTTAAGCTCAAATGTCCGGGAATAGCATGCTGTCCTTACAAAAGGGGTCCATGGCCTACTTGATCCTGGATTATGATGAGAGAGACTAGATAGACAACCTGTCGGTTACAGCCTCACTCTATACAATTGTCCACTGCAAATTTGATTTTTACATGAAAAACGATTTTAAGTCCAAATATAGCATTTTTGGAAACTTTGTGTTAGTCATGGTGTCCAACACCTAGACTAACATGTGCCTAAAAGGGTTGTCACATTGAATTTGGTGGCCATCTTGGATTTGGCAGCCATCTTGAATTTGCTGGCCATCTTGAATTTTGGCCATTAAGGTTGTCACAGAGGTGTTTCACCTGGTGATTAACCTTCAAAATTAAGTACAAGTTTGTGAAATCCAAAATTATTCCATAAGTCTTGTCACGTTTTTTCACCCTTCTGTCACATCTAACACCTTGTGTCAGTACTTATGCTGTATAGGTGTCACATTAAAATAACTTGCTAACTTAGATAAGTGTTTTGCAATTTAACATTATTACATCACACTGGTGGTTTGCACTGGTGTATATTTGTCACAGTGTTCCACTGTGTCATTAGACTTGTCACATCGCCATTTCGGCCATCGGCCTTGTCACATTATATTTTGATTGTCACAGTGGTGTTTCACCTTGTGACTGTTTAAACAGATGCACTGTTCATTGGTAGCTATTGTGTTAAATTATATTCGGCACTTCATAATGCTGTTGGTGTTGTCACCTTACTGTTAGATTTGTCACATTGCACTGGGGATCACCTGGTGTTCCACCTGTTGAAGTTGTCACAGTGTTTCACACTGTAAGCAACTTGGTCACATTGAACCATATTTTAACTAATCTGTCACATCATTGCCGAAACTTCCGTTAGGCTTGTCACATCGCACCGATACATCATTAGGCTTGTCACATCATAAGTCTTACCATTAGGGTACTAACACAGGGTGATCATACTGAGATCACCTTGTAACTTTAATATTTAAACTTTTAACTTTGACATTTAAGTTGTCACATTGTTGGATCACACTGTTTTGTCATTAGTGTTGTCACAACATTGGTGTTGCCACACCTTGTGATTACCTTTCTGTTACCATTCCGCTTTATTTAATCTTTCACATCAATAAATCTTGTCAGTGTTCACATTGTGATCTGATACTAATTACATTATTTTTTGTTTGGCACTACTGTTGTCACATTAATTTCTGTTGTGACACTAGTTTGTTACCAGTGGTGTGTTGGCCTCTGTCAATATTTTTGACTAAACTATTGATTGCTTCCGCTTTTTCTCAAAAGGGGGAGGGGATATAGTGAATTTGTGAAATTGTGAATTATGCCAAAAAATTGTGTTATTAGATAACTTTGTTGCACCTTGCAATTTTATTATTTTGTAGGCTGCATTATTGCATAGTCACATCACATTAATCATTGCATTAATCATCATCACCATAGCATTTGGCATTACTCCCGTTAACATTAATGCAGCAGACCTAAAAGAACTAAAAACTTTGCCCGGGGCATCCAACGCTCGTGGCAAAACTATAATCAGCACCTGACATCAGTTAGGAGGGAGACTAACTGAGGATGACTTTAAGTCTTATTACAAAAATTGGTGCGCAAATTTGGCAGCCATTGCTAGAGCAGGGACTGATTATTTTCGGTCCACCAGCTTCATCGCCACACCTCGACGACCAAGAGTTGCAGTCTTCTGATTCTTCTCATGGAAATCCTGGTGTTCACCTAAGTCCTGTTCCAGCCAGGTCCGCTGCCACTTCAGCTGTACAAATGGCCACTCCAAGGTTATCTGAGCCACAGGTTACTTGGGCAACTCCATCCTGATTGTCAACTCCATTGATTGCTCTGGCTCGATTCATTCCACCATCAGAGAGAGCCAGAGTACCACAGGCACATTCACGTTCCCTCTCAATGCAATTCAACTTTGTGCCCCGAGATCAATTGGGGAACACAGGTCCACCATTGGTGGGTGTGCAATATCCCCTGGGGTGGAAAATAACATCACTACCCCCTCTACAAGTACGGAAAGTCCAAGTCACAAGTCTGCCATCAGAGAAATTACTATTTGAACAACCAGCTCTGGGGAAGGGTCTTTCAATGATAGTGCCAATTGAAATTCAAGGTAAACCAGCATCTGCTGTCATTGACACTGGTGTACAGGTTACCATTGTAAACTCCAAGTACTTTGACACTCTAAACTGGTCCTGTTCAGCTGAACCAGTACTCTTAAAAGGAATTGATCCAGAGAAGAGTGTTGAAGGTTATATTGTGAGTAATGTTCCCCTAACTCTGGCAGGGCAAACTTATCATTGGGACCTCTTCGTAGCTCCCATCGAGGATGAGTTACTACTTGGACTGGACTTTCTAGTCAAGTACAAAATGGATCTCCTCATTAGCCACAACATTATAGTTATTGACGGTGAACATGAAGTTCCCGCAATTCTGAAACGTAATCCAGCCATGGAAGGATCCATGAATGTCTATTCCATTGGCAGAATTAGTCAACAAACGCATTGTTGTTCTGCCAAACACTGTCCAATGGATAGAGGGTAAGGTTGACAAAGAGTTCAAAGGAACTGGGGATTGTATGTTCGTTCCTCTGTGTGCTAAGACACAAGTGGTGATTTCTTTCACCGTTGAAAATGATAGAAACACAGATGAACATGTCATCCCCCTACAAGTCGTTAATCTTTCTGACAACTTTGTCACCTTCAAGAAAGATTTTCCTCCTGGCAGCATAGAGGAAATCCAAAAAGTATTAGAGAATGAAGAAGACTGCAGTTCTTACACATGACATTGGAGTGAATCTGGACACTTCAGAAACTCAAGATGAATTTAATGTGAGAACTTGCCATCAGAATATGTCATCATCCTCTGTGGAGGAACATAATGGGTCATCTTCTGGAGATGATAATTCTTCTCTAAGTGCTTTTGAGGATGTGTCATCCATTGCACTGAAGAATAATTGCCTCAATTCACTAGTGCTCCTGAACCATGTTATGTTCAAACCCGATTATTGGATGTCCAATCCAGAATGCCTGAACACATCAAGAGCATGTTTCTTTGCTCCTGTACTCATCTCACAGATGAACAGTCCATAGAATTTGGTGAAGTACTCATTCAGTATGAGGATATCTTTGCC